>VMRN01000256.1:6794-157643 GCA_010277015.1 Poeciliopsis turrubarensis
CTGAGTGGTCTCTTCTTCTGTCATGGGCTCCTCGCTTTCTTCTGTTGCCTAATACTGAAGTTGAGTTTGAGATCTCGTCAACTTCCTCACTGCTCTCAAAGCTATCTTCATTGCTCTCGTGCTCATGGTGTCTCTCCATATTTCTTTCCTGAATCATGTTTTCCTCAGAACTATCTGACTCCTCTGAGTCGTGCCTTTCTCTGGAAGAGTCTTCTCTCTTGTGGCGAAAGTTCTTCGTCTTTACCAAGTTGGTGTTCAGATTAGATTTCCCGTTGATCTCACAGATAACTAGAGCAAACCAATCATGCAAGGTGAGGAAGACAGCACACAAAGACAAAAGGAAAAAGAAAAGCAGATCAGAAGGATGGTATTTAACATGATTTTTCTAGCCCCTTTCAGATCACCCTTTTGTTTTGTGAAATACACACAGACCAGAGGCAACTCAATCTTCCATTGTCTGTCTGATCTGAGAAATATATTCTTTGGTGGAAACTCAAGTACATGGCAACATGTTGATGGCATACAACAACATTTCTTGTATTTAATCGTCTGCAGTAATTGGATTGTTACATAAAAATGAAGAAGTCAAGAATCTTTCGTTCTCCAATCACAGAAAGCAGATCATATAAAGGTCGACAGATCGACTTTGTTTAAGGATAAATAGTGTGGGTTTGTGGATGTGTGTTTACAGAAGAACAATGATCTGAAAGGGGAAATTGTTACATAATATATTTTTTATTTGGTTAAAAGTGTAGTGGTTACTAAATGTCATGTCACTGATTGGTGGGAAATATGAAGTAAACTAACATGTCTTGGATAAATTGCAGACTTGTTTCCCAAAAGTAAGAGAACCCTATTAAAACAATTTTATGTGGAACTGATAAAGCATCTTATTGCTTTTTCAAATGCCATTTTTTCCTAAATCTGTTTTTCCAAGTGATTTTGCTATGGATTAAATATATCTGAACCACAAGTTACTGTAATGAAATATAACTATATAACTTACTTTCTGCCAGAATTTCTTCTGTAATTTCTCCTGGTCCTCTTGTCTTGTTGATTGCCTCTTCAAGTTTGTCCTTCAGCTCGCATTTGGAGACAATGCGACTGTCAGAAAGGTTGGGCAGCAGTGCTGCCACAACCAGCAGCGCCAGCAAACCCAGCTTCATGTCACCTCTAACAGAAAAAAATATAGGTTGTCAGTACAAGAAGCGACGCCATCGCTTCTTGTGACTGAATTTAAATTTAAACAAAACAAGCATTGTGAGAATGTCATAAAATACATTATGCATTCAGGGAAAAGACATTTGGAAAATAAAGCATCAATATTCTTAAAACATATGACAATTTTTCAAAAGATTCTGGCTTATTATAAGCAATTATTTGTCATGCATTACCAAGAAGAAATATGGCTAAAAGTTATATTTAGCTCTACATTTTTGTTGTATTTTATGTTTTAGGAGAAACCCTGTTTACTGTTGAATATATAATATGAAAATACAACTTTATATTGTGTTTTATGTATTTGTTTTAAAAGCATCAGAAACAGATAATTAAGAAAACATATATAATGTGATCAAATATAATATAAGGGATAAGCAGAATGTTCATACAGTACAAGTAATAATCTAGAAATATCCTTTACTGATCAACAGCAGGGAAATCCAAGTCTGACAGCGTGCACACAATAAAAAATATAAAAAATAAAAAAAAAAAGGTAAAAAATATAAAAACAACACAGCAATAATAAAGACGGGACAGGAAGGGCAAGTTCACAACGTAAGAATAATAATACAGTGCAGTTATTAATCATAAAAAGAGAAGACTTCTTACTTTTTTATTTCTGCTGGTAGACCCGTATTCAGATGATGAATCCAGAGCATGAGGAACTTGGTGTGTGTTGCTGGTTTTTATATGATCAGTGCAAGTTGACCAACCTGTTTCACCACGTTCAAATTATTTGCATTGCCTTCCTGAAAAGGGGAATGCAGAAATGAAAACAATGTTTTCTTTAATGGTATGAAACAAATGATAGGAAACTGCTTTAAGTCTCACATGGCAGAAATAGTTCATTGTCAGTTAGATTCTCTTTAAAGGGGAGTGAATGCTGCAATCTGCTGGGGGTTTTTTAGGTAGGAAACTTTAACCAACTTAAATAATAATTAAATTTGACAGCATTATTTGAGAGCCAGGATCAATTTTAGACATGTAGACAAGGTGGGATCTGTCTGAACTGCTGCAGTGTAAAAACTGAAAATGAATGACTTTTTATTCATATCAACACATGAATAAAAAGCAAAACACTACACTGTTTTGAATTGAGATGAAATGTCAAACCAAGTTTAAATGTAAACAATATGCAAAAGTTTTGAATGCAAATTTCCTCTTTTGGATTTTGCTGAAAGAGAGCAGTGAATATGTTTAGTGACCTCCTACAGTCAGAGCTCCCAAAGCCTTCTGGAGGTTGTTCAAAAGTTAATTTTCAAGATTTCTCATTATTAACCCTTCCTAACTCAATGCTGTTTGGTGTACAAAGTGCACACCAAAATTGTTTGAACACGTGCTCGAAAAGTGTTTAAAATATTCCTTAAACCTTTTTAAGAACCTTCTCGTAAACACTAACATTTGCTCCGTCTTTTGCTGCATATTCTCGACATTTTTAACACGTTCAAAGCCGGAATGCAATGAGCTACATGGACGATTCACATCGTCTGTTATGCAAAGCTATTAAAAACATTTTTTTTGAGAATATAGTTTTATATTATCTATTATAGGTTGTCTTAGTTCTCTGATTTATGTCATATTTGTTTATATTTTTCTGTTTTACTTCAGAAAAATATGCTCAGTGATCAGTCCAACGACTGCTTGACACGAGACAAGAAAAATGTTTTGTATTCATGCAAATAAACAGTCTATTTTTATCTGAGTCAGACAGCAGAAAATGAAACTGGTTTGACAAGATCTTTTTTTTTTTTTTCTTTTTTTTTTTTTGCTGTGTCATGTGAAGATGTTTGTCTCTCAGCTAACGAGTGCCATAAATCTTCCAAGGAAGTTTGAGCTGTAATAGTCTGTAATTAAAGTGTCCAACTAATAAAGGAGCACATTATCTTAGATAATCTAGGATTACCTTCTAGATACAAATCAGATGCTGTGTGCTATTGTGTCATAGTTATTTTTATACAGGGATTAGATTTCTTGTTTTCTGTTCATGATGTCTGAATAGTGCACCCAAAAGTACAAATGAAGGCATTTTGAGTATAAAAATGCTACAGGCAGACCTGGAAAATCTGGCGGTCACTGGATACAGAGGACGCCTGGTGCATTAGATGCCATTACAAGGGTAGCTGCCTGATGAAGTTTGCATTGTGGGTTTGCATAAGGCTGGGCTTTCAAATGCTACAATAGTGCCTCACGTTGGGCCGAAAGTTCCCAGCAAGTGAAGACAAACAAAACTAAAGCTACTTTCATGAAGCAGGTCTTGATGCTCCATTTTGATTTTTTGCTGAGATTGTTTTTGTTTTTGAGCCCCACACAGCAGCGCACTGTTTGTAGCCGTAATAATGAATGCCGCTGTTTAAAGTCATTCTAAGCTTAAAGTATTGTCAAAAATCAAAGTAACACTAAAGATGCTAGTACATAGAAAGAACAAATAATACACTGCAAAAACAAATAATCTCACCAAGTATTTTTGTCTCGTTTCTAGTGCAAATATCTTAGTACAGTTGAAATATTTTATTTATTTTATTAAAAACAAAACAATTATATACAATAGAATAAAATATACAAATCAATAAAATAAAAGGCAGCAGAAAGAACAAAAAAAAAACTTATATCTGCTCCTTTTGTCCCAAGAATGCAATAAAACAATAGATTTACATAAAAAATAAACATAAACTCAAAAAACAATTTGTATGGATTCACATTATGTTACTTCAGATTTCTTCAAAAACGTTTACCATTCTCTTAAATATGTATGTTGATCTGGCATTCTTCATATCACTCTCCAGAAAAATAACTCTTCAGCGACAAATATGAGCTAGTTTAAAATAATTCCTTAATATTGATGAAAAGTGATAGTTCATTTGGCAAATGATTTCACTTATAAAAAATATTTTTTCCCATGTTTTTCATGAAATAATCTGCCATTGGAACCAATACTTTTTCATCAATATTAAGGAATTATTTACTTCAAACAAGTTCCTATATCTTGCTGAGTCACTTGTAAGTTAGTTTTATCTCATTTCAAGCGTATGAAGATATTCAGACAGAAATATTTTGTTTCTTCTGTGTAGTGATGGTGTTTTGTAGAGTACTTAGAAGTTGACTGCCCAAAGTCAACTTCCCTACAGAAGTTGATTGCAACTTCTGTAGGGAAGTCTAGTCAAAGTCCAGAGTCGTGATGTGATCCACTTCACTGACAGACTTCCTTCACAAGTTCATAATTATAATCATTAGCCATTGTTTAAGTCTGTTGTTACAACGTCTGGCTTCCTCTGGTGCAGAATGATGATGCATGTCTCAACAAAGACAGAAAAGTGGGATAAAAGTAGGCCTGTCACGATAACAGATTTTGCTGGGTGATTAAATTGTCTCAAAAATTATTGCGATAAACGATAATATTGTTTGAAGACCTTTTTACATTGATTTAATGGAAATTACGTAATAATACATGTGATTTCCTGCCAAAGATAGATACACTTTACTTTCAAAAGACACTTAACACTGGGACTGATGCACAAAATAAAGAAAACAACCAAAACCAAAAATAAAATAGATTCTTAGTCTCCATTAACAATAAAAGTACTTGAATAAAAACTAAACAACATAAAACCAAAGGGGGAATAAATACTGCATTCAACCAAAAGAGTGCAGATTATGAAGTCTGTATAGTATATTGCCCTTCAGTAATCATTAGATTTAAATAGAGAAGACATCCGTCTGCCTGATGCAATAGTTCAAACTACAGGATTATTTACCCCAAACGACAATCTTAAAACGTTCTTCGTTCTGAGATTGTCACTTGTGTTGTGTGTTACGGTAGATCGTTGTGGCCGCTCTGATCTAAATCAAGGATTTGCCCAGACTGGGAGCTGAACGCAGCCTGTTGAATGTGACCGGTAGCCAATCAGAAAGCGCGGATTCCCCTCAGCGGATTCCCCTCCGCGCTTTCTGAGGGGAAACACGGAGGGAATCCCGAACAGCTGATACGGAGCAACCCGAAGTCCAGCAGACATCAGAAACAACATGAATGTTTATTCAACATTTCATGCAAAGAAAACAGAAAACCCGGTAACTTTTCAGCTGTTCTTTGTTAACGTGACCTAAATAGTTTTAATGATTTTCATTCAGTCAGGACTGACACTAGCCACATGCATTGCAGGTAGATTGTAGTAAGGAATTGATTAATGCCTGGTTTCAAAATTAGTGAACTGGACTTATTATTTTGTGTCCATTGTTGGACACAACACGGTTTGATCGAACCGTTATACCGAGGGTTTCTGTCGGCTAATGTGTTGTGATAATGGGCCGACAATCAGCGACATAAGATCGTGCAGCGCGCTGGGAATTACACTAAGGAAGTAAGGAAGTGAGGGTCAGTGGAGAGCACCGGAGTTGAGCCTTTTTTCATTCAGTGTCATCAACAGTAAGAGAAAAAGGCAGGAAGAAACGATATAGCCGATAATTGAAATGAGGTCGATAGTTTTCATTTATTATGAGATTAATTGATTTATCGTTTATCGCGACAGGCCTAGGTAAATGCGACAGTTTTCTGTCTGGGATTTCTTTCATAGAATGTTTAGTTTGTAGTTTGGCGATGACAGAAAATGTCAGACTGACAGAGCATGAAACTTATTTATGGTTTCATGGTTTCATTGCTTGTGGTTGAGATTCTGTTTTTCAAAAGATTTCACTTCAGCAGCTTAGGAAGTGAGATTTAAATTTAAAAAATGTATTTTTAATTAATACTTCCGTCCTCAGTGTAAATTGAAGGCTTATGTTGTTTTGTTCAACGACATCTGAGAAGCTTACATTCAACACATTTTTGCCACTAATCTGTGCGGAACATCACAACACCAGCTATTGGTTCCCATGCTGTTCTTTCCATTCAGAACAAAGAGGGTGTGAACAGAACAATCACCAGAAGTAAATCAGACACGACCTGTGCACACTGTGCGTGCCCTGAGACTTTACTTAGAGTACAAAACAATAATTAAAAATAAGAGCAGAACCAGAAGACCTGAGAGGTCTGGGAGGTTGCTATGACAACAGCAGATCTTTAATGCATTGTGGTGCTAAATCGTTAAGTGATTTGTAAATGACCAGCAGTATTTTACAGTCTATTCTCTGAACTACTGGGTTTCTCTGACTCTTGACAGGTTTTTTCTTTTTACTTTTCTGAGTTTCAAATGTCAGAAACTTTGAATTTCTGAGTTTTTTCTTGCAAATGTACAACTTTTCAAACTCAATTAGTAAATTGTAACAATTTTCCTAATGGAAAAAATGTCGTTATAAGTTAAATAATCTATGAGTGGAACTCATCAATACTTTTTCATCAATACTAAGGAATTATTGACTTAAAACAAGCTGAAATTTTCTGCTGAGAAGTTACTTTGTTTTGTTTTATTTTAAGATATTTGCACCAGAAACTGGACAAAAACACAAAAACAGGGTAATTTGGAGCAACTTTTTCAAGCAAATGGGATCTTGAGAAATGTTTGTGCTTCATGCAATCTGTCATTAAAACAAATCTCCATCTGTTGTAGAATCTATTAAAGGCACACTTGGTACAATTTTAGCTTCAGCATAAAAACCAGCAGCATTTTCCATCCTGTCATGAATGATTCAGCAAAAAGAAACTTGCGTGTGACAAACTGGACGTACCTGGCAGGTGTGGTGCCTTGAGAAACAGAGGCGTCATGCCAGCCATTGAGCTCAGGGGCGGAGAGGTGCTGGTTTCAGTGTGTTTTGCAGTGACAATAGCAGAGCACCTGCTCAATCACAAACTCATGTGTTTCCAGAACTACTCTTCCTGGAATCAAATCTGTGCTCATCTGTCAGCAGGAAGGCCCAATCAAAGTCTAAATCTTCACCTTTTAATCAGCTGGAAGCAGTCACAATGTAATTTGTAATTAAATAATAGCTTCCTTTATATTTGCTGTATTCCATCAAATAAACCAGGAGTCTGCTAAATAAAAAGTAGTTTATTATTTAAAGCTACATCTGCAAATAAGTCTTCGTACCTTTACCTCTTCCGAAGCCGTCACGTTGCTTTAGGTCACATTTTGCAAACAGTAGCTCTGTGCCAGACATTGTTCATCCTTCCTGCAAGCAGCGAAGAATGCAAAGGATCAAGTTTAGTTAGTGAAGGCATGGTGTGATGTTTATTTTTCCAAGTGAGCAGCTGCTCTTAAGAAGAAATGAAAAAACATCCAACAAAAACAAAAATGATTAAAATAAAACAGCAGAAAACTTCTTTAGTTATCTTGTAATGATTGTTTGAAGCTCAGCACTAAAAAACAAGACTCTTCTTGTTATTTTAATGCAAATTTCTGTTTATTTATTTTGTGTTCTCTGATTTATTTACATGTATTTTTTTATCCACCTAGTATGGAAATATTTCCTTTTTTGTTATTTTTGCTTTTTGTTTCACCATTTACTTGGGGGTGTTTATCATTTTAGTTACTTTTGCAGGTCATTACATGAATTTTTCTCTCTGTTATTCACTGTTGTGTGACAAATCAGAAATAAATGAAATGTAAATTAAAAAGAATAAATACTTTTCTGCATGTTTTTTCTTTGAAACATGCATCAGTAAAGTTGTCACACTGTAAAGCATTTGAAGTTGGTTAGATTTGAAAATTAAAGTCCAAATGGTGTCTTGAAAATGTAATTTAAGTCAACAATGTGTTGGGGTTTGAAGTGGTGAGGATGGACATGACAGGACCCAAGTATGGTGGAGAATGATGATTTAACAAACTGACAGAACACAAGAAATCCAGGCAGCACAGGTGAGCAAACGCAAAAAGCTCGAATACTGAGGAGTAATAAAAGCAACAATAAGACACGGGCCTGACAGAGAACAAGAGACACAGGTGGGTGTGAATACACAGGGAAGGTAATCCAGGGAAACGAGGGTCAACTGGGGACAATCACAGGAACTAAATAGACACAGAAAACCAGAATCACCACAAACAAGAAAATTGTTTTGGTTTTAACTCAGAAGTGAAAGTTTATTAAGTTGATTTAACGACAAGAGATAAGTTCTCTAACCATTGTTTTTTAAGTTCCTTAATCTTCAATTGTGAGTTTTAACTTAATTCTGCAATTTAAACCAAATAATTATTTCACAATATGCAAGAAAACATCTGCCCTATCCTGGTTGAAGAGCCACATTTCTCTATTATTTTACTCACAATATCAAGTTTAAATACTTTACAAATTCTGGTTTCAAATTGCATGAACAGAATTTCTGATTTGATGATGAATTTTATTAAACATCTCAATGAATTCGTCTCAGAAACATTTAGTGTTAACAGGACATTTTCCTCAAGCTTTAAAATAAACATTTCCCTTTATAAAACACCAGAGTCAGATCAATGTAACGCACTTCCATCTGAAGATACAGAAACAAGCTGCTAAGCATTCTGGGAAATAGTTCCCACTCCTGTCTTTTTTGCTAACCGAAAAACTAGTTTATTAAACTCATAGAGGTTTGATAAAATTAATAAAAACTTAACTCAACTTACATTTATCTTTCATAAACTCACATTTAGGTTCGAAATGTAAAACTGGATACATTTATTTGACTTGAAGAGTTTCAGTTAATAGATGCAACGAAATGTGGCTCACATGTTTTACAGTGTATTCGATCTAAAAATTGACAACTTTTAAGCTGGTATTAAACAGTTTTTATTAAATCTGCAATATTTAACTTTTATTTTTAAGAAATATTTCCTATATTTTTGCTAAAATTGTCTATGTCATGACAGATAATCAGTGAAACAAATCTAGCTATTCCACCTTCTCCAAGTGCAAACTAGAAGTAACCACTCAGAGCTGGGAGGCGGGTCTTAGCGCTGTCAATCACCTTGTGTGAGGTGCTGCTCGGCTCCTGTTGTTGAATAAAACTTTAAAATCAATCCACATTACCTCCATAAACTGAAATCGAGTTTGGTGTTGTGTGACATCATTCTTCTGTGTACAATATTTGCTTTGGGGGCGTTGACGCAAAAAAAACTGAAAAAAAAGAGATTTCAGCAGAAAATCTGAACTGCGCATCAAGATCTGCTGTGTGAACGTAGCCTTTGAATGTACCCTTGCAGACCAACTACAAAAGTTATATTCTGACTGGTTGCAAGGCAGTCCAGTGAGATCATGCTTTCAACTGCGTAAAAAAAAGGTTGCGTGACTCAGCAGCAATCAAACAGGATGTGCGAAAAATGCGGTTCTGGATTTTCCCCCATACCCAATGAAAACCAGTTAAACTCTTTGTCACATTCCTGACATATTCTTTCTTTTTTGTTTAAGTTCATTGTTTGCTTCAAAACACGAGCAAAGTTGCGCATCTCATGATTCGCTTCGGATTTTACCAATCAGTGAATTTCATAGAGTGGACAGACGCTCTTCTTGCAACCCAGTTTTATTTGAAAGTGTTAACTTGTGGCAACTGCATCAAAATAAACCAAATGAAAACAAGAGCATTGGTGTTTTTGGCAGAAGAGATCAAAAGTGAAGATGGTTACCAGTTCAGCATATTTGATGATCACCAAAAACACAATTTCAGCTCATCTGAAATTGTCATGCATGAAGGTGGTGATCGTTTGAACTTGCTTTTAGGACAAAGCGAACATGGAGACGTCGGTCACTTCTCCATGAGAGTAGCTTTAGAGTGAGACTTTAATAAAAGCAGTTACTGAGTAAACCATGCACGGATTATACCACAGTATTCTACCAATGCATCTGATCACCGAAGCTGACAAAGGTACTAAAAACCTCAACTAAACGACACGGTACTAAGCTGAAAAAGAAAATATTCAACATATTGTAATGGTCCTGTGAGAAATTCTCTTTTAATAAAGTCCTATTAAAAGAGAATTTTAACTGCATAAACTGAAATAATGGAGTATGATGCATTTTTCAGGTCTTGTGTCGATTCTCTGGATTTGTTCGTTTTAGGGTTGTAAACAAATATTTTACTAATCGAGTAATCTATCGATTATTCTGATGATTAATCGAGTAATCAAATAAAATAAAACATTGGTAAATCTAACATAACAGCAGTATGACAAGCGGATATCACCATCAGTCCAATTTTTCACATATGAGTTTCCCACCCATTTGTTGAGACCGGAATGATATGGAATAAATGTCACGGTTCGTCAGTAAAGCTACACTTACGTTAATCATCTATTGCGCAGCCGCCATCTTTAATCTGTCCTCTCACCTGTAAACACACCTGCAGCGCTCTTCCCCGCCGTTCGCCCTGAACAGCCACCACACAGCAGCTCCAAAAAAACGACCAAGACCCAGACATTATCGTCAATCAATAAAAATCTTCCCAGGCCGAACTGGACATTATGCTGCTAACACTTAGCTTTGTCAACAACTCAGGCGAAAGTAAGAACGTTGCGTAATGCAAATAATAACCCGGCCGGAACATGGAGCCTAAATAATAAAACCAAATTTAACGAATAATAATTTTTCTCAATGAATTTTAATAATCGACGTACTGGAATCACAGAGGAATCGTTTCAGCCATAGTCCATTTGTTTTGAGTTATAAAACGACATCATTTGTCACTTTGTTCTTCAACAACAGCTTCTTTCACAAAGAGTTTATTCACACAAGCAGAATCTAGTCCGTTTCATTACAACTCCAGTTCGTTTGTCTAGAAAGTCCAGTTTGTTCCGGGGAGGCGCAGAAAACTCTGATGCGGACCAAGCCTAAAAACTTCGGTCTCGGTTTGGTGGAAGTGACCTTTGGCGTCATTTAAATGCTTTTGTGAACGACCAGCAGACCGGAAAACAGGAAGCAAACTACCGCCAAGGGCATTCTGGGTAAATAGAAACGTCTCAATGTCTTTTACCAAAGAGAAATCCTACAACAAAATCTGATACCACTGCATTTTGTTCACATTTCATGAAGTAGGAAGTTGCGCTCTGTTTCTTCTTCAGAGGTTTTTCTGTTGTTTCTTTAAGCGGTTCTTGGTGCAGCGCCACCACTGGCGAGGAGGCAGAACAAGTTCAAATAGTTTGGTCCATTTGACCCAGTATAGTGTGAACAACACCAGCTGAAAATGTAACAAATGCTGCAACTTTGTCCCCAATCGAACCAAGCACACTGAGCTATCAGCTGTGAAAACAGGCTCAGACTCCTTCCTCAGTTTCTTTTGCAGATTTAAAATGTCTGCTGTGTCAAGCATCTTTTCACGCATCTAATTTGTTTACATTTGCACACACTGGATGGGAGCTGGTGAGGTGAGGTGTGCCGGGACAAAGCTCCATCCTCACCTGCTCTGTTTGAAGCCATATAAAGCAATGAAGAATACTAAGTCAGAATTATTTGGCAAACCTTTGTGTGCGTGCCTGTCTATTTTTGTCTGACGGAGAATGAAAGGAGAAACCTGTTTGGCTTTTTGCTGCGTCACAAAACAAAGACAGCTTAATCGACACCATAAATTTCAACAGCATTTACAAACTAGCAGAATCATAAACGTGTCTTTGTTTGGAAAATAACCAAGCTTGATTGCATAATTTTTATTTGTTAGCGTGGACAACTCAGGCGTTGCGTAGCACTTCCTTATGGGCACTTTTACTATAATGACAACAGATGATTGTTTTCATTATTTCGCTCGGCAGCTTGCTTCCTTGTTCCCAGATCACTAAATGATGACACAGACCAAGAGAGATTATAAACAGTGTATTTTGCAGATGCTATTTTAAATAAGCTTATTCTTGTTTTTCAATATTAGTAGGAAACAAAAGAAACTTCACACCTGTCTCGCAATGGCTTATTAAAGGTTACTTATTAGAGCCGATGAATGAGCTTTCTATTTGATTTTTCAATGGAAAGCTCTTTTGCTAAAATGCTAATTACCTGAGTAAGATGATTAGCATTTTTATCAATGAGTTTATTTACAAATAGTATTTGCTTTGTTTGAGTTCCTGCAAAGTCACATCAAGAATCAAAATGTTACAGTCGGGAATCTTGTATTGGAGATTTGTGTAAACGTCCTCAGAACATGACACATACATGACAAATACAGAAATAAATTCTTCAGTTGTTTCTACTGTGTCTAAGTTTGTTTGCACTTACAACAAAAACAGATTTTTTTTTTTAAATTTCAAACAATTTTTGTGTTGTGAAAGCAACAGCTATAACTACTGTATGGTTAGCTGTAGTTTGTATTTTGTTTTAAACTAAAATTTGCTTTTTTAACCGTAAACCAAAAGAAAAAGTTTGAGCATAAACTACATTTCTTCCAAATAAACTCATGAGCCTCTGGAAAGCCCCTGTCAATATGGTTTCATATATGTTCCTGAGTTAGAGCCGTCAGACGGGTTTTAGATTACATTCTGCACTTTCATGATGATAATCTGCACTGGGAACCTGATCATGTTCATTCTTTGGAAACAACCCAAGCTGCTCCCTCCGATTGGAAACCACAACCTCAAAGAATGCAAATGATCAAGTTCAGCCACTGGCGAAGTCGATTTTTCACACAAACGATGCTATTCTCAAAAAGAAATGACTAAAGGAAAACAAAAATGAAAAGCAGTTGTTCTCTTTGCGAGGCAGACACCCTGTCTCTGTTTTAAGATTAGCTAAATGTTGACCTTATCCTGAGCCGTGTCTCTGGTTGACTGAGGTCCAGGTGAGGCAGTGACATCAGGACAGGTGAAAAACTAACAAGAGAAAATGTATTTGTCCAGTTGTGAGTTTTATAAACTTGTTTTCTATGTAATTTCAACTTTTATATGGTCAAAATGTCTAAATTTAAGGGTTTGTTGCCTGTTGACATACATTAGAGAGGGGCAAACAGGTAGCTGGCAAATGCTCTTTGCTGTCTCTTTATATTAGTAAACGTTTGATTCCATATGCACCACACGTCCATCAGTGAGTCTAATGTGTCTACATTAGACAGAATGGATGTGATGCGTTCAGTGTTTCTGATAAATGCACAGTGGAAACGCACAAGGTCAGGCACAAAGCGCAGGCACAAAGCGCAGGCCAGCACTTTCTATAATCAATCATGTGATTAACTCTGATTGCTCTCTATAGCTCCGTTAACACAGCAGATGCAGTCTGAACTGCCCAGCTCCATTTTTACCAAAGTTGGTTTATTTCAATGGAAACGCTTTTTTCACACAACACGAGTCAGGCGATCAACAGGCGCAAAGACGAAGGAGAAACAGGAAGTGGTTGGAGGATCGTGGCGCAGTATGTTTTTAATGTAATGATGATTAATCTGTGGATATTTACAAAGTGAAACAGCAAATTAAATCTTGAAATTAAACGCTTAGCAATTTAAAAGCTTCTAATTTGTTTCAGCTAGACGTTAAATCAAGTCTAATAGCATTCAACTGTGTTTGTTTGGTTCATTCTTTGGTTTTTAGTTTCAAAACAAAAATGCTAAGATCTTAGATATATATGTGTGTGTGTGTGTGTGTTTATATAAAATGCTTTTTTGTTTTTAAAACCTAAATAATGGGGTGCTTTAATTTTTAAATTTTGGATTCTCAATGAAAAAACAATTGAATGAAAAGTGAATGGATCCACAAGTACCAGGATACATTGTATTTTTTGAATCTCACATGAAAGGCAATTTGCTTTTTTTATTTCACAATTTCATTTGGTTAGTTAGGAAAATGTTTGGTTTATGTTAAAGTGACTCAGGCCAAAAATCACCATGCAAGCTTGCTCTCTGTCGCAGCCATCTTATATTGCAGATGAAGAGAAACTGCAGGATTAGGATCACTGGGAGAAAAAACATCTGAATTCTGACTTTAATCTCAGAATTCAGAGATTAAAGTCAGAATTATGAGGAAAAAAATTTGAAGTCTCAAAAAAAAGTGAAAATTCTGAGATTAACGTCATAAATCTTGTAATGCCAGTTTGAAGAGACGGGTGGATTTTGAAAGCTGCTGCTTTGTGAAACAACTTGAAGAAAACAAACTCAATTCTTTTGCTGTTAAAGTCAGAGATATCTTCTCTTTTCCACATTACGACGCAGCTCCTTAAAGGAGTTGAATTTGAGTTTAATCAGTTTGCAAGTGACAGCATTCTCATCAAAGATCTTGGCAGATGTACTCAAGCGGAGACCTCCACATGATCAGGTTGATGTTACATTTTCTGTAATTTTCCTTGTCCGTTTTATCAGATCATGCATGCAAGTTTGCGTCAGCAAATTCTGAGTTAAGATAATTCTCATTCTTATGTAAAGATTTTGATGTGGTTTAATTGAAAAGGAATGCAAACAATGACAGCCCTGCAGCACTGCACCTTTCTTTTTCAGTGATTCGCACACAGAACGTCACCAAACCCCAAACAGGCGCCTTACATTACATTAAACTTACAAATGCTTTGAAAGAATTCACCCAAATATGTCTTTAATTAACTAAAACACAATGATTTGAAAGGATGCATTCATTTAATCACATTTATAAGATGAAACAAGTTCTCATTCTCTAGTTTCTTCTAATGTCGACAATAACACTAAGAATGGCTCCCTCTGGTGGCCGTTCAACCACATTGCACCATAAATAGAACATTCAGTAGCAATGAAGTAAAAACAAACCAACCAGAATAATAATTAATTAATATTTAATTTTGTTCTAGAGATAACATTTTTCATATTTATATTTGGATGGTTTTAGTCTGTTTTTTTTTTTTTTTCATTTATTTCAAAGGAGTGAAGAAACTATGACTGAGGAAAGAAAGCAGATTGAAGTCCAAAGTGCTCCTGGTAAGTCGTCTGGTGGTTCCGGCGCTGTTTCCATGTATCTGGATCTTGACGGAGGAGACTCAGAGCTCTCAGGGTCCGGAGGTCGAAACTTTGCTGAAAGTACGGACACTCAGGAGGCTGGACCTCCTGTAGACAGCTGGACCTGTCAGAGCTTTAGAGGTTTAAAATACAGTGTTAGTGTTTTTTTAGTGACTTTGGTGCAACGTTTATCTTTAAAACCTTTAAGGATTTTAAATTAAAAAAAAGTTTGTGCAGCTAAAATACTTGTATCACAATTGATTGACAGCACATTTGTTTTATTTTGTAAATGTGGGTTAACATCTGGAAGCATTTATTAATATCTTTAAATTGAAATTATTTACAACACAAATGTACCAAAAACATCTGCAACCTATTTAATTTGATCTGCAGAGGAAAGTTTGTCCAATTTCATTCAGGTTCGCTGTAGTGACCACCTGCTGCATTTGTCAATATCCTGCTAAAGCTGAAAAAACACAGTTTAGCAGTTGCGGTGATACTACTAAATAGGAGACACAGTTGAAATCACAGGTCAATACGTCTTTTCATGTCGCTCATGATACTCCAACTACTTCCTGTCGTCTTCTTCGAGGTTTCCATCCCTGTGGTAACATCCGGTTGTTGATATTTTGACTCATAATGGGGGGAAAAAAAGTGTGTTTTTTACAAATCAGTGTCAATACGGCCAGTAGAAACTACACTGCAGCCATTTGTGATTTGTCTTGATTCAGTTTATTTATGCAATGCAATGCCTTGCTGGAAGGCACTATATAAATAGAGTTTATATTATTATTTATTTTGCTTTGTGGTCCCCTTGACCAACTGCCTATGTAGAAAAAAGAGATGTTTTTGTTGTATAACTGCAACAAATCAAGATAAGATAAATATTTTATGTTCTTACCCACAATCCTTAGAGTTTATGGTATGGACTCTTGCCACTTGGCCTGGATACAGACCACGCACATCTCTTCCCAGACATGATTTTCTTCAGAGGAAGAAAAAATATATTATTATATACAAAACAAGACAATAATATTTTATTATTTTTGCTCAAAAGTGGCCAAAATGTATTTTTCAAATGCTCTTAAGTTCTCCTCCACACTGTCTGAAGATCTTCTGAAATCTGTCTTGATATTGGCTTTTATTTCCAGTCAATAAAAACAATTGTGTCACTTAAAAATCATTTTAAAAAAGTAACAAGCATGCAGAGGATAACAAACATCAGCACCATCTGTGATTTGTTGGGCTGATGTCATTGAGAAAAGAAAAACTGGAATCCAGATTTAAATTCAAACTATTTTATTCAGACTGTTCTCAGTTTATGAAGAGGGCCTTGGAAAAGTAGTGCAACCTGAAAAAAAACGCACTGATTTGACCAATTGGACCTCTAGAAACAGATGGATGCAAAAATGACCTTAGAGATTTGAAGCTCAAATCTTTAGCTGCAAAGTTTTACTCAACAAAACCTATAAATCAAGTTCTTGTATGTGTTGACAAAGTCGATTTCTCCAGTAAGGCAACAAAACACACCTCTCCTCAAACACGCTCTAAGTATGTTAAATGTCTGACTCAAATGCATCAGAAGTTAATATATTTTAATAAAGTAATGCTTATCAGGGTACATTTCTGTCGACCTTATCTATTTTCTATTTTAAACAGAAGTAGAAAGCATTTTTATTTCTTGAAAATAAAGGAAAATTACATTTACAAAAAAACTTTTGTGCCATTCCTTATGAATCAAATTACTAATTCAACTGATCTTTGTGATGGTAAAATATGTAAAATTGAGAAAATTAATTTCTTTGTAAATTCTTTAATAGCAGCAATATTACAGCATAATTTACTGGAACAATTGAAATTATTTATTAATGTCCGTTTTTAGTGTTAAAATCATGCGGTACTGCCAGGCGGAAGGCGCTTTGCCGCCATCTAGTGCTGAGTGCGTGAATAACATCCGGTTGTGACTTTACGGTAATAAGCCGCACTTGAAATCCGGTCATGACGATGATAAAGAACATTCAGAAACTTATTACAAAATTATTAATTATATGGAGATATAATTAACAATAAAAACTAAATTTAAGCTCAATTATATTGTCCTTAAAGTAAATCGCGCCTAAAACTGCAAATAAATACCAATGAGTTAACTTTGAGGACTCAAAGTGTCTCTCAATTGGACTGTTTCCACAAATATAAGGCTTTTATTGTGTGTACAAAAAATACATTTAAATTTGAATAATTAAATTTATTAGGAAAAAAATATTAGCAGAGCTTTTTTTGTTGTTGTTACTTTTTTATGGTACACGCACCATCTATTTGTTACTGGAGATATTTTCTCTCCCCGCAGCTCACAAAAATATGAGCTGTTGTTTGCTCAAAATGGCTTTACAAGCAGCTACAAAAGCACCGTTTGCTCTTATTACCGTAATAACTTCATAAACAGTCCCATCAGTTTCTTAGTCTCCACTAACCTTCTCGGTAAAATTGCGGTCCAGTCGAGTTCTTTGGAGTCCTGAGACTCTCTGAACTCATGCAGCCTGATAGCGATGCCAGATCCAGCCATATTTGACCACCGGATGACGTCAAACCACTTCTGGATCTGAAGACATTCACCAGCGATTCAGGGAGAGGATAGCTGCAGCTCACTCTGAGGATCTTCAACAAGCAGACTTATGAAACATTGTGATTAACATTGTGATCCTGTGTGCGCAAAGGTGTGAACTATTGATGACCAAATGACGGATAAATTCACAAATATGAACTTGACAATCCAAGATGGCGGCCGTATTAAGCAGCCAATGTGAGGTCTACTCTTTCTTATGTGTATTTCTGATGTAGATAGGAAAATAGTACAGTTTCACTAAAAAAAGGACAAATTTTGACATTAAACTTAGAAATTTTGTAGAAAAAGATTCAGTTTCAAAATTCAAAAGTTTTAGACATTTCAAACTCAGAAATTGTCAATGTTTTTTTTTTTTAGAATTTTTTTTAGATTAATCTGAAAATTTCAGAGTTCTTCTAACTTGTTTCAGACTTTTGAAAATCAGAAATGTTAAAGTTTTTTTTCAACAAAATTTTTGAGATAAAGTTAATAATTTTCTTTTTAGCTTTTTTAATGGAAATTTGCTCCTTTTTTGTTCTCAAATTGCATCTGCTACAGCTTATCACTGACAGGTAGAGTCTGCCAGGAATGCTAAAGCTAGTTAGCATGGCAGATAACTGTAAGCTGTTCCTCCTCCATTAATACACTGAGCAGGAGCTTGATTGACAGCATGTAAAAACCAAACTGATAATATATTTAAAGCGATTTTAATCAGCATGTTATTCCTGTCTATGGGTTTGGAAACAACTCTCTTCATAGGGAGGATGTCAGCTTTTCCACACAAAAATAAATCATGCTAAGTACTTTGTTTTAAAAGTAGAAAACGTACCTGCAAACATGAAGATCACTTCTTCTTCTTCTTCTCCTCTCTTCGCTGAGGAAACCTTACACTCGGCATCGCAATCTGACCCCAGCGACGGCAGCCTCTCCCTCACAGACAGGTAACATAATAATGTGATTCATGGTTGTTCTACGTTTTAAAATGGGAAGCCACGTCAATGTTGGTTGTTTTTCTCCATAAAACATATTAATTCAATGTACAAATAAACATCCTTGTACTTTTATACAAACTGAGGATTTTTGTATTGACTTCTGTTAGTTTTTGCTACGGTATTTATGCCTGACCAGTCAAATGAACATTGTTGTTTTATTCTGTGAACTACTAACAGCATGTTTCTGAAATTCCAAGCAAAGATTTTGCATTTATTTGCAGAAAACGAGAAATGGTCAAAATTAAAAAGTTGCTTTGCTTCCAGACCTCAAATGATGCGAAGAAAACAAGTTGGTATTGATTTAGAAACAACAATATTAATGTTTTAACTCAGGAAGAGTTCAGGAATCAATATTTGGTGGAAAAACCTGCAGGTTTTTAATGCATTTCATTTTTTCCAGAGCTGTATATCTCAGAGCATAACTGTGTAATTCAAAACATCTGATTTCTCTCAAAAACAATCTGCTTAATTCCCCTTAAAAGTCATTATTTTGTTATTATCTATTCCTGCAGCAGAAAAATATACACTTATGTAAAGATATATGCCTCAACGTGAAATATGAACATGGGTAAATATTAACTACTGAAGGAAAAAGTATTCATGTTTAGGTTAAATGGAGATTATAATGACAAACTGTTATCCCAATAAACAATGGTGTGTAGTAAAAAGTAATCAATGCTACATTATTGAAAATTTGTAGAATTTACCTAAGATCTTTATACTGTGTTTTATCATAACCATAATTAACTAAGTGAAGTCGAATCACTGAATTATTCAATTACAATGGTATTTTTTCAGGATTATTGTTTCTTCATTGTTCCTCTATTTTAAGCTCCGTTTTATTCTGTCGTTTCATGAACCCAACATCTGCTGCTGATTGTTTTTGTTAGAAAACTATAAGTTGTGCATGAAAGACTGAAACACTGAACAGTTCAAAATGTGCGTTCAAAGGTCACATTAAGTTCATAGATCATTTTAACTTTAAGTTTGAATTTTTGATCAACTCAGACATGGATTTTACTTTGAAACACCGTTTTATTATAAGATGGGTGTTGCATCCCGCTGTTATTTCACAGACTATAACTGATTAATGCAAAGCAGCAACAGCATCACTCCCACAGCCAGACGGGGATGAGGATCCTCAAACAAAAACACCCATTCATGAGGGAGGCTGGGGAGGAAAGGAGGACGGCGGGAGGCGTAGGGGGGAGTCGCTGTACATTTAGTCAAATCTACATAAGTTATTTTAAGCCGGGAGGTTTAAAAGTTCATTGAGCTTATGAGCCAAATTGACCCGAGACATCAGCAGATCAGAGCAACAATAAAATTAAAAGAGGGCAGAGAAATAAAACCGAACTGGCTCATAAAACCAGCAGGGAGACAGAAAGAGAGAGAGAGAAAGAGAGAGAGAGTGAAGGAGGGAGAGAAGGAGGGAGGGAGAGAAAAGGAGAGCGAGAGAAAAAGAGAGGGAGGGAGAGAGGGAGAGAGACAGAAAAAAAAGAAAGATAAATAGAGAAAGAGAGGGAGAGAAAGAGAGAGGGAGAGAAAGAGAGAGGGAGAGAAAGAGAGAGGGAGAGAAAGAGAAAAAGAAAGAGAAATATAGAGAGACAGAGAAAGAGAGAGAGAGAGAGAGAACAAAAGCTGGGGACCAACAAAAGCCCTAGATGCCATGAGGAGACAGATGGTGCCTTCACGTGTTCTCTGTAAAACTGTAAACCGTGGGATAACCGTTAGGGTTTGTTTAAACAACGGTGGGGAACTAACTCATAATCATGCAAAATATTTATAAAAAGGCGCCCAAAACTTCTTATGTGACCGATAACAACAAAAACACATCAAGGATCTTTTCTTAGATTTTAATAGTTAAAGTAACACCAACTATTTTCAGAATTGCAAAGTTGATTTATTTTATTAACTCCATTCATTTATATAGATCAATTAATCAGAGACTGATGTTTTGAAGGAGTTATTTCATTTCATTTTGGTGCTTTTCCACTTGCAGAATATCACATCAGACCAATAATAAACATTTTAAATAGAAATGTGAAAAGTATGAAATGCATATCACCTGCTTAAAGGTTTAATAGAAAATAAGATGGAAAAATATTGTAAAGTTTTATTAAAAATTAAACAGTTCGAACATCAGCAATAACTATGTATTTTTAAATGCTTCTGTAGTAATAATTTAAAGATTAATAGATCTGTTTGGCAGACTAATACTTCGGGAATTTGAATATTCACAAATCCAAATGTACATTTTAGCATATTTCCTTTCCTTCTTTTGTAGAATAATTGCACTAAAAATCTAATACAGAATCATACTAAAATCAACAGAATATTCTTTAGATCTACGTTTTTTTTGTCATTAGGTTGTAAACTTGCATTTGTTGCATAATTTGTCTGAAAAACCTCATGATGAAATTGCTCAAGTAAAAAGAAGAACAGCACTGTAAGAATACTCCCAAAATAGATTTTTTTTGCAAATAGTAAAATAAAAAAGAGACAAAAATAGTAAGTTTAAAGCTTGTAACACAAGGTATTGATCTTGCCATTTTGGTCACTTTTAATTTTTAATTTAGACCAGGAAGCAGTTGGATTGAGTCAAAATCAGCCCAGTTTTGGAGCGGCTTGAGGCTACGGCTGTGGAAAAGCTGAAATTTCCGACAGCATTTGAATGCAGCGGGAGTCCTCCCAGTCGAATCTGGCTGAACGTGACGACGTGCCGACTCGGAGCCGAGGAGCGAGGTTTCCTGGCGGAGCAGCAGAGGGAGCAGGAGCCGAGCGGTTCAGTCGGTCTTTGGCGCAAACCCTCTTCTCTTCAGCTCAACACCAGCGGCTATGGCTCCATCACTGTCCTCCTGAAGGGACGTTACTCCGTCGGATGCTCCAGTAACCGTCGAGGAGGGAAAGAGGAGGGAAGGAGGAGGGAAGGAGGAGGAGGGGGCATCCCTATCAGTCTTCAACTACCAGGTGAAATAATTGCGCCGGTTTAATGTAACATGTCTGGGATTCGGATGGAAATTATTGAGGAGAGAAGCTGGAAGGGAGGAGGTGGGAGCTGGGGTCGTCGTCTTTTTTTTTTTTTTCTGTGGGGGTGCGGATTCGTCGGGTAGGGGCAGGGGTTATCGCGCTAGCTAGCGGCGGCTCGCGGACCCCTGCTTTGGCTTCGTCATCCGCCAAGCCTGGGAAGGGGCGCCTCGCCGGGTGATGCTGTTACGGGAATGCATAGCGGCACCGTCCGTCTGGCCTCGGCCCACCTCCATGATGAGCGGTACACCCCCCATCCCCAGCCTCCACATCCTCTCTTCAACACCCCCCACCTCACCCGTAAAAAAAAAACAAAAAACACAATAATATCTCGTGTTCATACTGAATCAATAAATAATGCCAACAACGTTATTTAATGGCGGTGATGGAAAAACACCAGGACCAGAACGCATCACGCACCCGCTTCAAACTGACAGTTAGCCAGTTTTCTCAGCTAGCCTGGCGTTCAGCTATCTAGCCGGCTAGCATTAGCCCCCCTACCCCCAACTAGCATCCCTGGCTAGTCTGCATCCTCCATCCGAGCCATCACAGGTCGTTCTGGTTCACACCGGGGTCTCGTCTTCGGTTTCCCACCGCCCACAACGGCCTCGTATGGCAGTGAGAGCCACCGCCACATATTTATTCGCGTTTGGCCCGTGAAAATATAAAGGAGCACGCAGAGCGGATGTTGTTATGTAACAGATAATGACACCACACGCCCTTGAAACAAAAGCTGTTGTTTCAGTATTTTGTGCGAGGTGCGGGAACCCAGTCATGGGCAGAGAACCGGGGACCACATGGGTCGCTTGTGGTACCGGTGGGCTGCGACTCTGAGCAGTCTCCAGAAAGACACAAGGGCTTTTTCCTGTCTGTCAGCCATTGTTTTTGTTGTCATTGGGGTCTGGGGGGGTGTCACGTACCCCCCCCCCATTCCAGCCCTGGTTCTACCTATTGTTGCCTCTTGTTGTTGGTTTGCTTTAAATGAAAAATCACTTAAAGCAAACACCTTCAATCATAACACCTTCAAGCTGAATGTCCAAAGAATAAAAATAAAAAAAAATATGGAAAGTTTTCCAGTCATATTTCTTTAAAAACCTTGGAGGAACAGGGCCTATAGAAGCCTCAGCTCTGATGCATAAGTAAATGCAAACTGATATTTGTAAAAAGAAGAAGAAAAGAAGAAGCAGAAAAATACATTTTAACGGTCTTAGATTTATATTCTAGCATTTTAGATGCATAAAAGTCAGTAAGTAAGGTTAAACATTTCAGTTTATGGATATGTTTTGGTTCCAATTTTTGGGGCCAAGATTCGATTCAAAATCAATTTTCAAGTCAAAACAAGTGTTCATAATGATTTCTGTCAGTGCAGAATCCTCTTGATCTACTTTAGTCTTCTTTGCAAAGAAGACTAGAGCAAGAAGACTCTGCAAAAAAGACAAATGAAGACATTAAAGCATCACATTTATCAAATGTGATGCTTTAATTCATGCATGCATCCTCTGAGTTCTCCATGAACGACTTTGCATTTTCCATCCTGAAGTTTTCAGCCATTTAACAATCTTTGTAGTTTAGTAAAGAATTGTAAAATAAAAATTACACTAGTCCTCACGGCATTGGTTAAACATTCTGTATTCATGCCAACCTAGAATATTTACAAGAACACACTTATTCCAAATGCTATAATTTTACTAAAATTTTGACCATTATTCAGAGGTGAAGTTGTGTCTGTGGCTAGTTTGACAGTCTGTGATTCTGTTGTGATCCTTTTATTATGTACTGTGTTTTTTTTTAAACACCATTGAAAGGCAAATGTCCACATTTGTGGACAATAAATATGAATATTATTGCACATTATTCGAAAAGGATTTTGTCAGACAATGTATTTGTTTTATTTTTTTGTGTTAAAATCAATTTTGGGACTTCTTAGATTGATTCTGAATTGTAGTAAATGAGAATCGGGACACTTATGTGAATCGATTTTTGGTTGATATAGTCAATCATAATTTGCAATGTAGGTCCCTGCCAGGGATGAATTGTGTGGCCTCGGTCTTGGAAGACCTGGCTTTGACTCCATGATATGAGATGACAAACATTTATTATTCTCTTACTGTTTTTTAAAATGTATCATTCAAGTATTGCTCAATAGTTGAATAGAGTTTAGGGATTGTCTTTCATTGTGTGGCTGCATTTAATAACTTAAATATTCAGTTGATTCCAAGAACAAGGTTTGGACAATATGGTTAAAAAACTTAAAACTATATTGACAATTATAGAGTTTTTTATTTTATTTTATTTTAAATATCTGAAATACTGCCAAACTGTTGACGTGACCTTTTCTGTTTTATCCAGTTTTCAGTTCATGCTGCTGTTTTTTTATTTTAAAGGAGTTATGAGGTGAAACCTGAAACTGCTGCTGCAGTTGTTGCTAAGTAACTGAAGAGTGAGTGAGTGAGTTGCTAGGTAACCAAAGTGTAAATGAGTTAGTTGATTCCAACAGCTTTGCTGACCTGGTGGCGAGAAGTTGAGCAGCTAAAACATACATGGCCTGCCTACGTATCCCAGAATGCTGTGGGGTTCTGAATCAGAGTCCAGTGAAATTATTGAATATTCTATCACATGTATTTTTTTTTTATATCGATCACGTGGCTGTTGCGATATATACTGTTACTAGTTTATTGCCCAGCCTTAATTAATTGTTTTTCCATTAAGCTTTGCAATTTGTGGTGACCAAAAAAACCCCAAAACATACTGAAACATTAGTAAACTGTAAACATTTGACCTCAGTCTTGTCTTGGAAAGTCCAGTCTTGATTGGAGCAGTGGCTGATTTTGTAGTTTATACTGGGATTGCGTGGGGTTTAGATGATCAGTTGCAGATCCTGTGATGGCTATATGTAGATATTTATCACTTTGACTTTAGATTAACAAATTACGAGGGAGATGTTGGTGCAGATACATGATTTTTGTGTAAAATAATAAACCTAATCATATTCTACCTCTATGTGGATAGAGGAAATTGAGATTCATTAATGGAGAAGAGCTTGGGATGGAAAAATAAAGCAGACAGGGAGGAACTTGAAGTCTCTGTGGAAGGAAAACCGAGTTATGACCTTATGCTTGTATTTATTTGCAATAAATAGCACAAATTTATTGCTATTTGTGCTATAAAAAGCAATTTATAGCACAAATAAGAGGAGCATTAGTGGAGTCTTAGTTATGGAGCCATAACTTCACTAAACTGTAGAGTTATGGCTCCACCAGGCCCAAATTCTGTAAAATAAATCTCCTATTAAGCACTTTTGTTATCTAAATCTTGGTTGACTAATTGATGAAATGGTCAACAGATCAACCCAACACTGAATTGATAAGTGAAATAAAAAGGGCTAATTTAAATATTGATTTACCTGCAGATGCATCATTTGCTATATTATTGCATTTTAGGGGGGGAACAATTATTATTTAGAAAAAACAATTCAGTTAGTTGTTGCAGTTTTTTTTTTGTTTGTTTTTTTTTTACACATTTTTAATATTAAAATAATCTTAATTTGTTAAATGAAAAATCTGCAGAATATGCCTTTTTTTATTTGATTAATAGGTCATTAAAATAATCACTAGCTGCAGTCCTAGTGTGAAGTTTCTCAGCATCTCTACCAGCCCGTGTATCGGAGGCCCACGAGTGTGCAGCCCAGAATTTTTTTGAAATTGCTTGTGTGCACTGACAGCGACAAATACTCTCTCATTCATACGACAGGTAAAGAAAACAACAAGAAAAAATAGCAACAATGTTTGTTGTTTGTTGTGGTGAGATTTAATGTTATCACCATGTCGATAAATCATAACAGGAACTATAAATATCACATCAAAATCATGGTTAGAAGTCACTGCATTTTTTTTTGTTCGTGCTTCTTTTTTCTTCTTCTCTTCTGAGGGAACAAACCTGTGCATTATCGTCCCCTGAGGAGGATGGAGTGAACAGTGGTTCAACTGAGCTATAAATAGTATGAATATGGATGCATAAGTGCCAGCGCAGTTCAAGTGGCCTATGGATGCACAGAGGTACAATATGTTCAGGCCTCAAACAGGAAATGTTTACAAATATCAGGGAATATGCAACATATTGGGAAGGAGAGGGATATTAAGAAACTGCTGAGGAATAAGGCTGCAGAATATATAAAAAATGTGTAAGTGAAATAATAAATATTGCTATAACGATATCAATTATGGTTAACTTAGATTTTTCTGGCTCATCTCTAATCAAATCATCGACAGATCAGTTCTATGTTGTATTGATGTTGAGTCAAGCAGAAAGGGCTAAGCTTTTCAAACGATATGGCTGAGAAACATACCAGGATATAAGCGTTTTATTCTGGTCGATATCAATAATTATTGATAAGTTTTTTTGTTATGAATATTTGAAATACAACCAAACTGTTGATGTTACCTTTTCTGTTTTAGCCTCTTGCCGTTTTTAAGCAGTTAGGAGTCACAGAGGCAAAACCTGAAACTACTGCTGTGCAAGTAACTCAACAGGTTGTTGCTAGGTAACCAAAGAGTGAGTGAGTTGTTGCTAAGTAACCAAAAAGTGAGTGAGTTAACTGATTCCTCCAATTTTGCTTAACTGGCCATGAGAGATGGAGGAGCTAAAGCCTTTCCTCTGCCTACATTTCCCAGAATGCTGTGCAGTTCTGGATCGGCGTTCGCTGAATATTCTATAAATTGATTATTGAATCTACTTATATTGATAAAGTGTCTATCATAATTTGTTGTCCAGCGTCAGGAAGGAGGTAAACTGAATGGTGGAAGAAGTGAAAGCTTGAGAAATAAAGACAGAAACAAAATTTGTTGATAATGAAAACGAACGGTACTATAAAAGAAAAGGACAAGTCAAGAAATGTTGAAAATGTAAGCAAGAGAAAGAGAAAAGGGGTGATGCTGAAATGTTTAAGGATGTAGATGGGATTAGGAAGATGCAAAGTCTGAATGGGAGCAGCAGGGAAGTTGTTAAAGATGGAAGCAAAGAGAAGGTAAAGGTCTGAAGGAGTGAAGGAGGCAGGAAGTGTGTTAAAGCTCTAAACAATGAGTTCTTGCTGGCTTTATTTGCTGTATGGAGGAAACTATCCACTGACCTGCTCTGTTTTTTTTTTTGTTTGTTTGTTTTTCTCCTTCCCCTCCTCTCCTTTCTCTGCTGCTGTTTCCTTCCAGGCTGACTCACGCCAGGAGAGCCTTAACACACGGAAAGGTTTCAGAGACCACAAGAGTAAGAAACACTGTGAAACAGAGCTGAAGAAAGGAAGGTGTGGAGAAGAAAACAGAAAGAGGGAGAAGGACAGACGACAAGAAGAGAAAGTGGATTTGCATCTGTGCTGTGACAAGGAGAAGAGAAAGTGACAGCTGGAATACGAGAGAGAGGAAAAGTTTTAGAGAACAGCAACCCCCAGTAATTAAGGTGATCCATCGGAAAGGTCGAGCTGACCTCTGAAGTTCAGAAGAACCAAGCGTCCCCGCAACCCCTACAACTGCTGTCACAAAACGGTCACCACACTGGGAGAACTGGGAGAACTGGTGTTGAGGAGAAGCCACCATGAGCGACCAGAACGTCGTCAAGGAAGGCTGGGTCCAGAAAAGAGGTCAGGCTGTTTTCCTCTTTTCTCTGTGGTTTAGTTTTTGTATTTTTTAGATTTCAAAAACATCAATTGTTGTATATTTGAGCTGTCAGATGTCTGATCAAGATAATTCTCTCAGTTCATTTTATTTATTTGTAGTTTATTTTTGGTTGTTTTATAACCATTCTATCTGCATGTCAGAAAATAAAAAAATGCACAATGCTGAAAAAACGCAAGACAAAATGAGTATGGGAATAATAAAGTCAAATAGTTTCACTTTATTATACATAAAGCATAATCAAAATCATAACAGCAGAATCTTTTCATTATAGTTTTCTGAAATATCTCCAACCAACTCCAGCTACATCTGCAGACAAACTCATAAAAGAAAACATAATCAAACTTTGTCATATTTGTTTGTCAAATTATCTATAATTATCTTGATACATTTTTGTTTAAAGAGTGAAAAACACCATTTTAAATACAACAGTCATTACACTGATGAATCCCTCTAATTGAAGTAAAATGGTTTTAAATTCATTCTGACCTTTAATTATTTTTAAATAAATCTTTCTCTTACCACCTCGTTTGTTTCCATAATTTCAAGCTACTTTGAGTTTATTATGGGTTTAGGCTGCATCTGGTTTATTATCTTTCCCTGAGACTCAAAGCATCAGTTTTACCTCCAAAAAATATTGGGTTAATGAATTTTATTGAAATTGCATTAGTCAGCCACATTCAGTGGATGCTCGTTCCGTCATTACTGTAAACACAAACCGTAACATGTTTTGACTGAGTACCGCGTACACAGTACTGCTGCCCCAAATACTCATTAGAGCACCAAATGTGGATTAAGATGGTGCTGAAAATAGTCCCTGCAAGTCAATTTCATTGTTTTACGTAACCTTCGATTAAAATTGTGATCCATTTTTGTTTTAAAATCAGCTGTCATGATTTTGATTTTGATTTTTTTCCTCCAGTCAAATTTTAACAGATGTTTGTATTAAAATTAAAAAATAACTAAACTAACAGTACATAACGGTTTTAAGCTTTAGTTGTTCAGTCAATAGTATCTCAGTTCATCAGCTGGCCGATTATTGCGGACAATCAATTTGATTGGCTGAAGACTGCATTTGCTGATTGGTCCATAGATTTACATCAACAGCAACTTGTCAACTACCAATTTCAATTGAAGACACTTCTGTCAATGCGCTATTAGTGAAGCTAAAATGTAAAATTTCATTTTGCTTTGTTTGTGCTCAATGACATTAAAATGAATCCTGAATTCTGATTCTTATTGTTTTTGCTAACTTTGAAAACATTTTGCTTCCTTAAATACATTTTTCCCGATGAATTGCAAAACCCCAAGTCGTAAATCTTCAGTTGAATAAAGTTTGACATCTGTGTTGAATAGTTAAAAACTCTTGTGGTAGTTAACGTTTTTAATCATGCTCTTATTTTGAAGCGGATGAATACAGTTCATGAAGGAATTCCATTTCCTTTCACTGCTTTCTCTGCCCGTAAATGACATTTATTCTAATGCGTATCCATTATGCATTGCAGTAGAACTGCAGTTTAAAAGCTTTGGCTTTAGTTCATGAAAACTGCATGTTTTCATTAACAATAATATAGTATTAGTTTCCTTGTCAAAACAATAACAAATCTATTTTAATACAGACATCCTTCCATAGCAAATGCATTTTATTTTGGAGATGATTCTGACTAATTTTGTCCTTCCTCTGACTTATTTATTTACTGATATTTATTTGTTAAACTGTGGTACATGAACTGTGAATCTTAAGACAACCATTTCAGATGGTCGCCGTTTCTGCTGAAACAAAGTAAGATCCTTCTTTTTGCATTAAACTAACTTAACTTTGTGTACAAGATTGCAGACCTCTGCGGTGGCTTCAGCAGAGGCCTGGACAGGCATCGTGCTACTGGCTTCGCTTGTTAGTCTAAGCTGATTAGAGATGCGCTCCATTTGTCTTAATGGATATTGCAATTTAATTTACTCTATACTTAAGTGTCAGCAGTTCAAAGACTATATTTATTGAGTGCTTTCAATTGATGGTCGGTTTTAATCCTACTGAGAGGAATTATATACAGAAATTAAGACAAAATATGAGGCAAACAGAAAATGGGCTCCTGCTAAATTGTTGTTCATTTATAAGCTGTTTCGCACTTCTATGCTGAAATAACCACCTTCTTTAAATGAACTGTTTGAAGAGTCAAAGTCCAACATTTAAACTCTTGTTTAAATCAAATAAATAAATATGGAAACATGTATTTTCTCCTGTCATTTTATCTATGAGCTGTTGTATTTGCATGACTTGCTACTAAAGCAGTCTAGAGTGCTAGAGCTGCAACTAATGAATATTTTAGTTAGCAATTGTTCTACAGATTATTCTGACAATCAGATAAAAAAAAAGACAATGCAGAATTTTTATTCAATCACATATGCATTAAGACAATATTAAACTATATATATATATATATATATATATATATATATATATATATATATATACACATTTTGCCTAATCTAATTACATAATATTCCTTTATGCTTGATCAATAGTAGCAAAGGATGCATCTGCAGCTAAAATAATACTTCTAATAACCTATGCCTTCTCCCTGAGCTCCCAGTACTAACTAGAATCAACCAATCAGATTCAGGAGGAGAGTCTTAGCACCCTTGTAGTCTTTGGTTGCTTAGCAACAACTTGTTGAGTAACTTGAGCAAAAAATGTAAAAATAAAATAAAAAGTGTGGAGGGAAAATTTTTGATAAAACAGGAAAGTTCACCCGTTTGGTAATATATGAGATATTTAAAATGAAAAATTAACCAATAATTATCGATATCGACAATTATTTATATTGACTGATGTTACTACTTGCATTGTGATTTGTTTTTCAGCCATATTGTCCAGACCGTTTTGATTTAATTAGAGTCAGTATTCTCCAGTTAACAACTAATCAATTAGGAAATTAAGTAATGATTATTTCAATAATGGATTGGCCTGCCATGGTAACAAATTTTGCTAGAAAATAAATTGTTTCATAAATTATTGTAATAAATGATAGTATTGATGTTTTGAGACCATTTTCAAGAATACTTTCTCAAAGATCAATAAACCTTAAATTCCAATGAACATTTAACTCTGGAGCTGGAAGGCATTTTAAATATCCAAAATAAATTAGCAAAACTACAGAAACGACAAATAAAATTAATGATGAAGTCACTATAAACAACAAACTTTCAGAAAGAGAACTAGATGAGACCAAAGCACCAGAAAACTTTTTAGTAGAAAACAGAAATGATAAATCATGCAAATGGAAATTATTAAGCCTGTTTTAATTTATCACGCGATTAATCGATTTATTGCTCATCGCGACAGGCCTCATAATGGATTAATCCGATTAATCGTTTCAGTGCTGTGTAGTACTCTGCTAATAAGAGTTTTTCAGAAACACTGAAGGCCACCCAGAGTCTGGTTGTCCTACTGAGGGTTTTTTTTCTATTGAAGTTGTGTTTTTATTTTTTGCTGAAAACATCAGCGTCTGTCATGAAGGATGTGTTTTCCATCCCTCTCACTCCTCCGTTCTCTGTCGGTGTAAAGAGCAGCACTTCCAAACAATGGTTGTTTACCTGCCAGAGGGCCAGCGCTGAGGCTTTGGGCTGCAATCTAGCCTGAGCGGCTTGGCTGCTGGAGTTTATTTCCCACAGTGCTTTGTGTGTTTGTGTAAGTGTGTCCGTTTGAGTTCATTCATTGAAAGGTTGTTTTTTTTTTTTTTTGTTTTTTTTTTTCTGGTCTGAGCTCATAGCTGTTGGCGCGGAGGCAGGAGGAAGTTTCTCTGTGGCGCTATGAGCCTACAGAGGATGACCTAATGCTTAGGTTCCTTCCTCTCTGCTCCTACAAGTCCTTCTATTGTTTTTTTGCACCTCTGTGGGTTGCTGTAGTTTAGATTTAACTCTTGTCAAAAACTGTCCGCACTTGTTTTGTTAAAAATATTTAGAAATTAGATCTTTTCTACAAATTTTGCTAATAGAAAACTTTATATTTTTGTGTCTTTTTCTGCTTTTTTTTAGTGTAAACCTGACATTTCAATAGTTTGCAGAAGATCCCAGTCTTAGAAAGACTTGGCAGTTATTGGAGACTTGAAAGTATGGCTAAAACAAATGCAATAAGTCTGTGCTGCAGTGGACAAGACCTGGATCTTACATTTTAGAAATAAATTAATCTATTGATTATTCTGACAGTTAATCAAAAAATCAGATAAAAATGGCACATTCTGCTATTTTCTTATTAAACTACAATATTTGAAATGCATTGCAAAATGGAAATAAACAAATAAATTCAATCCATTTCTTAAATAAGAAAATAACATTTCATTGCCTCAAATACAATTACATAGCATTCTTTTAGTGAATGCTATGTAATGAAAAAACACCATTTGATGAACATTGGCAAAATTTATTGACAGACAAATTCTTTTTATTTTTTTTATGTTAAATATGACATAAATATGTAATTTATAGTTTTGGCTTACTTATTGCTCTGAAGATGTTTTTTTTCAGTTAATGGCCTTTTTTGACTGTGTACTCCAGTTAACAGCTTCAGTAATTGATTAATCAGAAAAATCTTTTCAGCCGTACAATGGACTGCAAAACAGATCCAGAAAATTTTAAAAAATATCCAATTAGCTAAATAAAATCCACATATTCAACTAGTTCTATTGCAATAATGGTAAATTTGCTGTATATTGTGCACCAAAAAAAATTACATTGACTTGGATGATTTTGTCATTTGCTCTTTTTCGACCTATGAATTAATTTTTTGACATTTTCCAGCATACTCGTGCTCGTTTCTGTGTAGAAACTTCAGCCATTACTGTCAGCGCTCTCAGGACTTCATTTTGATAACATTCTCACTCCAACAAATAATGAGATTATTTTAATTATCCAAATGTAACGCTTACTAGATTTTGATGAACTGTGAAATAAAATTAGCTTTCCGTATCGATGCATTTAATCAACAGGGTAAGAAAAAAAAAACACAATTTCAGTGTTTTGCCTGCAAAACAAGGGAGAATTGTTCTATTTTGATCATTAACTCATTGATTTGTGCTTCGCCTGGCATAATTGAATTGATTGGACTCTTCTAATTTTTTTAAAGCTGAAGTTTTCTTTCACTTTAACTTTGTTTTTAATTAAATGTTTTCAACCTATTTTTAAAATACTGTCAGTATTAAATGTTGTTCTGGAAACATTGGACAGAGGTAGAGAACACCCAGTAATGTTGTAGGTGACTTTTCTCTCTTTTTGTGTCTCCATGCAGGCGAATACATCAAGAACTGGCGACCACGTTACTTTCTGCTCAAGGCAGATGGCTCCTTCATCGGCTACAAGGACAAACCGCAGGACTCGGACCTGGCCTATCCGCTCAACAACTTCTCTGTAGCAAGTAAGACATGAACAGGCCATGCCACCCTCTGACCTCTGCATGTTAATATCGGTGTAATCCCAACACGTTTCTCTGGGGGACTTTCAGAATGTCAATTGATGAAGACAGAACGACCCAAACCAAACACCTTCATCATCCGCTGTCTGCAGTGGACCACCGTCATCGAGAGGACTTTTCATGTCGACACTCCTGATGAGAGGTTAGCTTTCAGTTTATTTGATAAAAGTTGATACATGTAGCCTCTTTTGAACTTTAATCCATTTCATTAAAGCGCCAGCGTGTAACTTTTATTAAAAGTATACATTTATATGAATGTATACATTAAAATTATCACTATGTTATGACTGCTTGTTATGAAGAAGAAGTTTTATTGATATGGCAATTTTTCAGCAATGAGGCAGTTCAAAGTGCATTCGTCGAAAACAAAAATAACACAAACACAATCAGATCTCAGTTTTATTTCCACAGATTATTTAATCCCAAATTTATGACATAGTGACAGTTTCAACAAATATGTAAAAGATATATTCTTTTTATAAAAGTTATGCACTGCAGCTTTAAAGGGCAAAACTTATTTCATTTCTAAATTACATTGAAGTGACAAGCCTCTTGTACTTGAGAGTGGCTACATACACTGCAATTTGGGAGATTATAATCTGCTGTTTTAAAGAAGAGCTACAGATTTAACACTTTTGATGAACTGCGTGTTGCTGAGACCTCTGGTGGAGCCAGATGCCTGCAAATTAAGTGCATTGCTGCTGCATACAAACTGGTGTGATGGGAAAAATAAGTGTTTCCATTGCAGTTTTGTGAAACCCATAAATTTTGATAAGGCTGAAAAACCATCTCCTCCTATTGCAAAACCTTTTTTTGAAAAACATGAGTTTTTCCAAATTGGCATTTTTCCATTTAGCACATTTATTTTTGTAATTTCAATTTGCACAATTTTGTAGTTATTGACAATGCAGCTACTGGTTTCGAGTCTACCATTAAGGGTTTTTTAAATGTTATTTTATTTGTAGTTGTGTCAGATTTATAACAGATTTTGAAGAATTTATAATTTCTTATAATAATTGAGTTGGCAAGTGAAATATTTTGTAAAACTGAGATAAGGTGTCGAACTAAATACAGATATGTTCATTTCTTCCTACTCCTTTTCAAACAGAAAAGTAGTGCTAAGCTAATTGTTTTATCCTTGGTTATGTATGCATACGTTTTCTTGATTTTAAAAACCTTTTTGAAATAAATTAATTCAAATGAAAAGAATATCTCTATCTATGTTTCCTCAATGTGTAAAGGATTTCTTAACGTTTTACTGCCGGCTTTAGGGACGAGTGGGCCGAGGCCATCCAGATGGTTGCAGAATCGCTGGCTAAACAGGAGGAGGAAGGCATCCTGTGCAGCCCCACTTCCCAGATTGAGAACGTTAATGAGGAGGAGATGGACACGTCCATCAGTCACTACAAACGAAAGGTACAACTTTAACAGAGGAGACATCAGAAACGTCAGACCTGCTGGCTGTAATTGATTGACTGTTAAATATACCGAAACTTAAAGTTTTGATGAAGTTTCCCTGATTCTCTTGTAATTTGTCCAGACAATGAATGACTTTGACTATCTGAAGCTTCTGGGCAAAGGCACGTTTGGAAAAGTCATTCTAGTGAGGGAGAAGGCGAGTGGCACCTACTATGCCATGAAGATCCTGAAGAAGGAAGTCATTATAGCCAAGGTGTCCTTCCCAGTTGTATTTTATTCTTGGACACATCCATCATTACTCATATTTGATCTTTTGCAAATACTTCCTAGACAGAAGCTTTTAGAGCTCATTAGTGACCATTTTTCTGATTATGTCTGTATTTATTTGATTTCTTTTAACTCATCACTTCTCTGCTAAATCTTTCTTATCACAGGATGAAGTTGCTCATACGCTCACAGAAAGTAGAGTATTGAAAAACACTCGGCATCCGTTCCTAACGGTGAGTATGACTGAAGAAATGTCAAACATGTCAAACTGGATTACATCGGCTTAGATTTATTAAGCTTGGTTCAAAGAAACTAAGAGGTGACCTTCAGACTAAGTTGTGGGGTCATTAATCCCTGAATGTCTGACTTTGTATTCAATTGAACAAATCAAATGCATTGTGTTTTTGCTTTCAACCAGATGATAAATAACTTGGAGATTGTAAAGTTGAACACTGCACCTACCATTAGTGTAAATTTAGGTATGATGCTTTTTAGATCTACTAGGCACTTGAGGAGTAAAACAGACTGTTCAATTTTAATATGTTAATTATGGTATAATATTTCAAATACAGCTAAATACTACTGGTAACCACTAATATACCCTTGCTAGCTAGCTTTTTTTGTGTCCATCGTGTACAAATGTTGGCTGGACGACGTTCTGTTACCAACCCATAAGCATTCTGTGAAGACAAACATTAAACTTTTAAGCTTGACACTACAGGGGTTAAAGTTGTAGAGAGTGATATTGAGTGTGAAAAGCACACAGCTGCTGCCAAGAACCAGAAGTAGACCCAAGAAATTTCAGTTTTTGCTATTTGATTGTTGTACAACAGAATCCCTCAGCCATTCCTTACATTTATTGTTTTTTGTTCTGAAATTTAATTCCGAGTGGCATTAAGAAGGTGTTTAAAAGTCTTAAATTTCACTTTGAGACCCACAGATACCCTGATACACCATCTCTGTAGAAGGACTAACTCGTTTTAGATGTTTACTGTCTTGTGTACTGTCTTTCAGTCTTTGAAGTACTCATTCCAGACCAAGGATCGGCTTTGCTTTGTAATGGAATACGTCAATGGAGGAGAGGTAATATGCTGCTGAAGTGCTTTTAATGTATTGATTAAGACCGAGGTTGAGAGTTTCAGTAGAGTCATTTAAACTCTCAAAGGTTGAGAGTTTCAAAAGAATCTGGCTTGCTCAGAACTGTGCAAGCCAGGAACCACACTGTCAGAAAAAACCTGTAGGAGACGCTAACTCGTAAAAATAACAAAACAGATTAATGTCATTTCAAATGACATTCATGTAAATGTGGTATTCAATAGCAAAAGTGGGCTTGGTTTATTAATAAAACTATAAACATGACCTTTGGAAAAATAAACAGTATAATTTAAGAATATCAAGTATCTCAAAACAGGTTCTCATAGCTATAAATATATTTTGTATAGTTTGGTGGGGATTGAACCTTCTAATACCAGAAACACTACACACAAAAAAACAGAAGTGCTTCTTCAGAACAGCATCTAAAAAAAGAGACCATTAATTTAAAAATACATCTAGAATGGAAAAGTTTTATTTATAGAAGTGTTTGGATTTTTGTGTTCCTCTGTATACAGAGGATCTCCTTGACCTCAGAGGCCTGTATTGACCTTTTTAAATAAATGTTATTAAAGTGTGTGAACGTTTGTATTTATTTATTTTATTTTTTTGCAGCTGTTTTTCCATTTGTCTAGAGAGAGGGTGTTTTCAGAGGACCGCACTCGTTTTTACGGCGCCGAAATCGTTTCTGCTTTAGACTACCTTCATTCTGCCAAGATCGTCTACCGTGACCTCAAGGTAAAGTGCCTACAATCTGAGATGGGAAAACAAAACCTTACATTTTTAAAAAATATGTATTTCAATTTTATCCTCCGTTAGCTGGAAAACCTCATGTTAGACAAAGACGGGCACATCAAGATCACAGATTTTGGCCTGTGTAAAGAAGGGATTACCGACACTGCGACCATGAAGACCTTCTGTGGAACACCGGAGTACCTCGCTCCCGAGGTCAGAGCTACCAGAGACTCAAATGATTCACAACACACACACTCTGGCTCACTGTATTTATTCTAACGAGAGAAAATCGACAGCTTCTGCCCCACATTTGCAGACGGCAACAGAAAAATGGCACTGTAGTATTTAGCATAAATTTACATCATTAATTCACATGACTAATCTCATCTTTAACATAAATAACATTGAATATAGGCCTGTCACTATAAGCAATAAGTCAGTTAATCGAATGATAAATTAAAACAAGCTAAATAATTTCCATTTGCATGATTTCAAAATGTTCTCTTTCTCCTGAAAAATGGATGAGTAAAGTCTTCATTTTGGTGTCATGGTCTCAACAAGCCCTTTTTTCATAATCATTTTATTTGTTGTTTCTGTTGTTTTGTTTATTTATTTTAGAGATGCAAAATGTCTTCCAGTGCTAAATGGTTATTGAAATTTGAAGTTTATTGATCTTTAAGAATGTGTTCCTGCATTATGTCATTACCGTTATATTACTTTAAAATTGTCTCAAAACAATATTGAAATCAACTTATGGGACAATTTATCGTCCAGAAAAATTTGTTCCCATGACGGGCCTAATTAAATATTTATTTTAAGTGCAAGAAATAAAATACATATGACATTGAAATTGATAACTGAAGCATTACTTTGAAACGTGCCTGCCAAGAGGGAAAATCAAGTTGGTTCTTGACTTTGCCCCAATAAATTAAATCAAACGCAATCAATAACTCTAAACAAACTACACATGTAAAATTAAACACATTTAAACATTTAACGCATACAAAACATGGCAAAATTACACATAAAACCTTGAATATAATTAAATTTTGTCAAAAGCATATTCTAAAACATAATGCTTGTAAAAAAAAACAAAACAGTTGATCTTAATATGTACTGCAGTTGCTGGCAGTAACAGAAAAAGGGGGAGGAGCTTACTTACTGGTTGCTATGGTAACCACCAACTGCCGAGAGCAGAGTAACAAAACCTGTATAGCAACAAATGTCTGGAGAAAATAACTTTTTGACTAAACAAAATGAACTTGAAGAATAAATAAACCAATTTTGACTTCAGCTCTTTATTAATGTTAAAGTAAAACCCGGAGTTGATTCCACTTTCTGTGGGCAGAAGATCTCGAAAGTTGCATGTTTTAACTCAAGCTCGTCTTTGGTACCAATCAAATTTGATCAAGCCGTGAAAGAAAGATTGTTTTGGTTTCGACAGTGTTTCTGTCAGTTAGCAGGAACTCCCTGGTCCTTGTGGACCTGAATAAAGCGAATTCTGTCTCGGACTGAGAAACCACAACAGCTAGTAACTAGAGAACACATTCACGTCATCGGCAAATGGTGTAATCTTGCACATTTTGCTGTAAAATGTCCAAGATTACATGGATGTAGAAGTCGTTTTCTTACCTGAGAGAAACTGAGGCATTTCTTTCTCATCATCAGGTTCTGGAGGACAACGACTATGGGCGAGCGGTGGACTGGTGGGGTCTGGGCGTAGTTACGTATGAGATGATGTGCGGCCGACTTCCGTTCTACAACCAGGACCACGAGAAGCTGTTTGAGCTCATCCTGATGGAGGAGATCAAGTTTCCACGGACTCTGTCTGCCGATGCCAAGTCACTGCTGTCAGGGCTGCTGATCAAGGACCCCAACAAACGGTACGCACACATGAGCAATAAATCAGTTAATCACATAATAAATTAAAATGAGCCGTTAAAGAGATGCTGAAAAGCCACCATTTTGAAAAACGCTGCAAACAGTTGACACAGAGCGGTTAGTTTGCACTACCTGCCCCTTCTGCCTGTTTTCCCTGTCAAAGCTGAGTGATTATATTTTTTAAATGTAATTTTGGTTACAGAAACTTCAGAAACCATCTTGATTATTTTCGTTTGGCTTGTTTATTTTTCAATATTTAAACATTTTTCCAGTTCCAATGTTGAATGTTACTATTATTGTATTAGTTGAAAATTGTCTCAAAATGACAATGTTATTGATTATCGCAATCATTTCTGTGACAATTTATAATCCAGCTAAATTTGTAATTGCGACAGGACTTTGCAAACACAAAAACCCAACCTGCAGACACTGTTGGGGATTTTTTATCAGCTTAAAGCAAAAATACAATCGCCAATGCAAAAAACGTTTCCCAGTTAGTTTCTGTTGGCTGAAACTAAGTAGCAGAGGTGGACAGAGTTCCCAAAGGTTATATTGGTTAAGACTATGATTGGTTATTTATATTTTTACTCAAGTAAAAGTTAAAAGTTGCAGTCCAGCAAGAGTAATTAAGTAACCCGGAAGCTGAAATTATTGTGTCATAAAATGTGTGAATTCACAAATTTATGTGAATTCACACATTTATGTATTTATAATTCAAGATGATCCTCGTCATCTTGACTAGAATCAACAGAAAGTGACCAGGTGGTTCTGTTTTTTTTCTTTCTTCTTCTGCAAAAACACAACATCTTACATCATCGTTTTGGTCTAGTTTCTAATGCAAATATTTCAGTACGCTTGAAATAAGACAAAACTAACTGACAAGTAAATTTTCAGAAACATATAGGAGATTGTTTTAAGTCAATCAGTCCCACCTTTAGATTAAGAATCTGCCAGTGGGACTAATGGTTTTTCATCAATATTAAGAAATTATTAACTTTAAACAATCTCCTATTTTTTGCAGCAAAGACACTTTTAAGTTAGTTTTGTCTTATTTCAAATGCGCCAAGATATTTGCACTAGATTTGGTGTTTTTGCAGTGCGCGAGGCGTTTCTGTCTCGGGCGAAGAAGCTGGTGTAATCTGCAGCTCCACAGAGGGAACCGGCTCACCCTGACGAGTTATTTTGGGATCAGTAGCAGGTTCCAGTGATGGATATAAGACCACATTTGACGTCTGACGTGGAGATCTTCTAATTCTTCTTCTTCTTCGTGTGTTTGCTGTCAGGCTGGGCGGCGGGCCGGATGACGCTAAGGAGATTATGAGGCACAGCTTCTTCGGCACAATCGATTGGCAGGACGTGTACGACAAGAAGGTGAGCGCAGCGTTTATCCGCCACGCGTCATCTTAACTTCAGAAGGAGTTTATGCAACATAGCGGCTCTATTTTTGGTATTGGGGTTACCATATTTCCCAAAATTAGTCTGAGACAGAAATAGATGTGAAAAGAAACAAAATGATCTAATCCTGGTCTTTTCTTTTTTTTTTTAATCACTTTTCACCCTCTGTTATTTTTCTAAATTATCTGACTTTCTGGAGAATATTTTAAAATAGCCTGTTTTTATGCAGATTGAAAACATGATGCAGACGTCGGGATTTATCTCAGACGGACGTGTAAATAATCACCCGGGTTCATCCGGGTGATTTAATCCTTGGTAGTGTTTGATTTAAATTAAAGCATTGAATTGATTTGATGTAATTTACAAGTTTCCAAACTTTAAAGGTTTGGAAAATGCTTCATTTCTGTTTAAAGTCCTTGGAAGTGTTTGATATTCAAACTGCACGATTTCTAAAGTTTGATTATAAACTTAAAATTGGAAACGTCACTCCAGTTATTTTCATAATAAAACCTAATAAAATACGGCTTTTTTTTTCATTGTTTTAAATCAGTCAAGTCTTCTTATTTTAGGTTTGTTAGGATTTCCAAAATTATTTCTATTTGCTAAATTCCCCGCAAAATTGAGTTAAAACTTTTATTTCATTTTATTTTATTTTGCAAGTCTGGATTTTTAAACTGCACAGTTTTGTAATAAAATGCAATCTAACGTTTAAATTCGGAAAACATTCACATTATAATGTCATTATTATTTACCGTATTTAAGTTTGGAAAACATTATTTACAGTCGAAACCAGCTATTTTCATTCATCTAATAAGAAGACAGACATATTTTTCTCTCACTGTCTGAAGTTAAATCAAACCAAACTCTTCCTGTTTTAGGTTATTTAAATTTACCAAAATTATGTTTATTTGCTAACTTCCCCCCCAAAAAATGAGCAAGATCATTTTTTGACCATTTATTATTCCAAATGCCTCAATGACTTATTGATCTTTTCCAGTCAGACGCTGCTTTTTATTTATCACTGAACATGCTGACCTGATTTACATCAAAAACTATTGCATATATATATTTATATTACATAGTACCTCTTCAGTTTAAGCAACAACAAAAAAAGATGTTTTTATATATATTGATTTCTGTTTTGTAAGGATGTTAGCGTTTAATTCAGAGGGGAAAAAAAGGATTATTGTGCTCTGTTTGCACGTATTTTATTCTGATTTTCTGTCTTAATCTGAAATAAATGCCTTACATTTATTTGCCTGGAGTAAATAGTTAAGCATTTACTGTAAACATAAACCGAATTTGGTCTTTTCTTCAACCCTCACCCTAACCTTGTAGTTGAATTCCCTGAACCTAAATGGCTCTCCTTCACTCGTTTCCTTTCCGGTCCAGCTGGTTCCCCCCTTCCAGCCGCAGGTGTCCTCAGAGACGGACACGCGCTACTTTGACGAAGAGTTCACAGCACAGACCATCACCATCACTCCACCAGAAAAATGTAAGCTCTTGGAAGATGTTTCATGCTTTATACCAGACTGCGTTAGTCCAACAGGTACAACCGTCTGCAGAGAAGGGAACTTTTCAAAACTATGAACATTTTTAGAGCGATTTTGTGACATTTAGATATTCTAATATTTAAGTTTAAGTAAATTCTCAATAATATGTTACCATCATCATCTGAATTCATGTGTGTTGGTTGTACAAACCCATTCAACAAATTAGAATATTATTGAAAAGTCCATTTATTTCAGGAAGTTCAGAAGTGAAACTTATACAGATTAGATGAATGTTTGATCCCCTTTATTTCTGTTAATTACAATGAACTTCCACTTGCAGCTAATAAAAACATGACATTTAAATTACAATATTACACCAGACCAATAAAAATAAAAACTGTGGCCTTAATGAAAAGAATGTATCGTGTATGTTTTCTTTTAAAACTTAAGTAAAACAAAAACAAACGTATTTAAAAAGTAAAAATGAACAAATATTAAGTATGCAAGAATTCATCCTTCTTATTATTATTGTACTGAAGAACCGTTGAGACATTAAGACCATAATTATTCATACCCAAAAAGATTTCCATTAAATGGAGTTTTTTTTCTAAATGTCCCCCCCAAAAAATAATAAAATTATGTAAAATTGTATTTAAAAACTAAACTATCGTGTTTAGAATTCAAATTAAGTGTCACAACAAATGGTGTGAGTTTTCTTACTTGTGTCTCAGTTCTTTAAAACATGTTTTATTTGTTCTCGTGTGCTATTTTTTTAAAACGATATCATCCAATCGCTTTGGGAAAGTGTCTGCGATGCAACGTGTTGAAGACGTGAACGGGTGGGAATGCTTTCTCCCATCATGTACCGATCCAGCTGATTCCTGCGTCTGTTTTTATTTGCGTTTTTCAGACGACGAGGACGGGATGGACGCGGCGGACAACGAGCGACGGCCTCATTTCCCACAATTCTCCTACTCAGCCAGCGGGCGGGAGTGAGCGCTTCGTCCCAGTCAGCCACCGTCGTCCCCATTCGTGGCCATTTTGAGGAAAACGCGTAGCCATTCTAGGAAAAAAGAAAAAAAAAGAAAAAAAGATACCAGTCTCCCCTCTTTCTCTCCCCGTCTGCCTCGTTGCAGACGTGAAGAAGTCTTTTTAGGGACTTTAAAAGAGGTTTTTGCACAGTGGGATAGACTCAAGCTGGTCTCCCCACACTAAAAAAAAAAAGTCTCCTACATTTTCAGCGCTATTTACTGCAGAAGGCAATGTTTTTGTTATTTATTTTTTTTCTCTCCATCAGTATTAAGTTGTTAAACCCATTCTCTTTGCGATTGTTTTTTTTTTTTTTTTTTTGCCCTTTTTCTTCCTTCTTTGACATTTTTGCACTTGGTTTCGAAGAGCCGTTTTAGGGAACAAAAAACCAAAAATGTTGCCTTATGTGTGCAGATGTTTCGTATCATGCAGACAGGGTGGTTTTGTTGTCGTCTGTCGTTTTGTTTTTTCGTTTTGTGTTTTTTGGGAGAGGGCAGCCGGATTTTGAGTCCTGAGGAAATGTGCATGGCTCATGTTCCACTCATTCCTCATTATCTGTCATGGTGGCACACGTTTCTAAAACCATGGCGAAGGAAATCAGCTAAAAAGTAAAAAAAAGAAAGAAAGAATGGGTCTGTTCCATTTCCTTCATCGCTGCAGTCACTACTTTTTTTTCTTTCTTTTTTTAATGGTTCCTCATTCTGAAACACTAAACTGCCGCACAGCTCACTCAGGCGCTCCAGAGCACAAGCAGGTTCAGACTCCGCTCTGCGCTCCAGCTTCTCCACAGACTCTGCCACTCTTCGGTTTCTCATCTTCGCTGTAGGACAAGGGGAATGAACTTTCCCACAGGGAAATGTAGTTTAAAGTATGTGAGTACTGTATGCATGTGGGATGCGGATGCTGTCATAGCACACACACTTATAAAACACACACACACACATTACAACCAGATGTATTTTCTGCTCCAGCTCTCACTGGTGTGTACAGGATCTGCTAAGGTCATTATAGATTAAATAAAAGGAGTAAATTTGATTTGGGAAATTTTCTAGAAAAACTGGGATATTTCTGAGCTCCAAAAGTCAAAAATGGTTGAGGAAAAAAAGCTGCGACCTTTTGAGATTAATGTCAGAAATGTTTTAGAAAAAGCTTGGCTGTTTCTGATCTGCCAGGGAATAATCTGAAATTTTGAGATTCATATCAGAAAATTTCTAGAAGAAACAAGGAAACGTCTGAGTTTCAAAAGCTGAAAATTTGCAAGAAAATATTTTTTAAAACAATTTGAGAAATTTTATTGAAAAAAATTGGAAAATTCTCAGTTTGTAAAGCAGAAAGATTTTGACTTTTGTGAGTTCCAAAAAGTTAAAAATTTCCATTGAAAAAACTCTGAAATTAATTTAGAAATTAATCTAATTGTAAAGTTGAAAATTTATTAGCTCCAAAAGTTGAGTTCAAAAATTTTCAAGAAAAATTTTCATAAAGTCAGAACTGCAATTTCAGAAAATTTCTGAGGTAAATATAAAAAATGTAAGTTTCTTTTGTCTGGAAATTTACTCTATTATTAATTTATAATGGCCCTAATGCGCTGCCGTCGGTGTTTAACTCCAGAATAAATCAGATGTTTTGTGAAACACGGTTGCAGCTGTCAGGCTCACCAGCAGGGGGAGTTCTCACAGAGCCCATTGAACGTCTCTCCCGCCTTAAAGTGAATCTTTCTTAGAAATGTTCAAAACATAAACTTATGTACTTATTCCCACAGAACTAGTTCAGTTTAAATTAACTGTTTCTAAAATTTGACGTTTTAATCGTGTCTCATGGCTTCACTGGCTCACATGGTGACTTGGTCAAACTCAAGTCTGGTCAAACAAATATGCTTTTTTTATTTAAAAATATCTAAAACTATATATTTTGAAATAGTAAACTTCTTTTATTTAAAAAAATTGAAGTGTTCAAAGCTTCTGAATGTTGCAGAAAACTAAATGCTCTCCCAACAGCAAGAAAGCATGTACTTGTGACTGACCATTTTCCTAAATGCTTAAATCTCAACGTGTTAAATGTGTATCGGAGGCATTATAGACAGAGAAAAAAAAGTTAATTTCTGGCAAAAAAAAGAAGAAAAAAAACTCAGAAAATTTAGGTTAATCTCAAATCTTGAAAAAGCAAGGATAAAAAGTAAAAGAATTACTATTTAAAAAAAACATAGAAACATTTAGATTAACCAAAGAAATTGTAGAAAAAAAAACAAGGAAATTTTTGAGTTTCAAAAGTTGAAAATTAGCTAGAAAACGCTCATAAATTTCGACAAGCTCAGAAATGTTCTAGAAAAAAGAGAGTTTGACAAATAAAAACTTAAGTAGAAGTTATTCAGAAATAAATTTGACATTAATCTAAAAAATATTTTAGAAAAAATTTTTGGAAATTTTTGTGTTTTTTTTGTTTTTTTTTTTTTTCTAGCAAATTCTTCGCCTTAAGCTCAGAAATTTTTATGCTTTTTGATTAAGTTTTAGATTAAGTTTTTGGCAGAAATTTACTCGTTTTTTTGTCTCCGTTTCTTTCCAATGGCTCCAACAAGCTGTTGTACAAAATTACTCAATTTAATTTTTTTTCAGTTTTTCAGTGTGGGTTTTGTTTATTAATCGGGTTTTGCATTCTGACTCACTCTAAAAAAAAAAAAACCCATCAGATCTGATTTATTCCAGGAATTAAACCACCAACGCAAAAACCGTCGGGGTTCCCACACAACTCATGAATCCACACAGCATCTCATAAACAGGCAAATGACACGCACACACACACACACACACACACACACACAAAGTCTGATGTTAATATAAAAACAATATAGGTGTAGAGAAAGTTAAATTTATCACACAGATGCAACGGGAAGCAGTTTGTGTGTCCTGGTCCATCGGTGCCGTCAGTATTATGAGAGAGGTTTATTTAAACACATGTACAAATCTGAGTATCGAGGAATCGCATATAACGAGAAAACTGAGCCGTGAGACACTCGAACAACAAGACTGTGATATGACTGCCAGATGAAACGTCTCTCCAGACTTCTTGATGTACATATGCAATGCCTTTTGTTTGGTTTTTCCTTCTTTTCTTTGTTTTATTTTATGTCCTTATAGACAAGGTGAATAATGCAACGACTGAAAACAACAACAACAAAAAAAGGACGATGTTTAACCACTAATTGTTTTTTGTTTTTTTAATTTAATGAATAAATAAATTTACTTCCTATCTCACATGGGGGACGTTTCCATGGAGATGCACCCCACCGCCTTCCTGTCATCGTCGTCGTGGAAACGACCCGACTCCTGAACCCTTGGAGGACATCACTGTACCCATGGAGTCTGCACTGAACTGTTTTCCTCACCATCTCTGGAAAAAAAAAAAAAGCTAAAAGTGGGACCTTGGCTGACGCTTTTTGTTTGTTTTTATTTTTATTTTTAACAATGGTGGTTTGATCAGGTTGTTGCAAACTCACCGATCCTTGCTCCCTTCTCTCCCATTTTTTGTACCGTAGTGTTTGTTTTATTTATATTTGTCATTCTACAGTGTTATCTTGTATGTTGTAAAAAGAAAAAAAAAAAAAAAGAAAAACAGGCACGTCTTGAAAGTCTCTGAAAGGTGATGACGGATTAACTGAATTTTTTTATTTTTTTTTTTTCTTCTATTTTTGGGATCATTTGGTTGTTTGTTTTCTTACCAAAACATTAGGGCAAGAACCCAGTAGTGGACTTGCATTGCCGTGTTAGTATTTATTTTGAATTAAATTAAAAGAAATACATTTCAGGTTTTTCTTTTGTAGTTGTGACTTCTTTTTTGGGGGGGAAAATCTTTGTCTACACCCAGCAAACAAAAATAAGATTATTTGTTTATTATTGTTTTCCGCCTTAAAACCAGAACAAATGCTACATGTAGGCTAAAAAAATAACACATTTGAGATCATGAAGATGTTATTAATTGAATAATATAAAATGTCAAAAAGTTCATTAGGTCGTGTAGATATTTGATCTTTTTGGCTAAAACTTTAATTATTTAAGGCAGTGATCAGCTTTGCAGTAGCATCACAAAGCGCCTAAAAAATCATTTACTGTTTATAAAAATCCCTGTAGGAGTCGAAGGTGCTGCTTTTTGTTTAGTGATAAAAGGACAAAACAAATTCATTTCAAAGCAAAAGTAATGGAAGACATTTTGATAGTGTACCTGTCACTTTTAGACCAGGATCTTTATTAGACCAACTTAAATATATATCACAACAGAACCAGACTGTTAAATACATAACGTCATCAAACTGAAGATGCGTTCAAATGCGACGTCGACTCAAACAGAAAAGCTCATCCGGAGCTGGACAGATGGACGCCAGGTTTCCAGTTCCAGGTCTTCCAGCAGCAGCTGCAGGAACCAGTCAGTGCAGAACCAGTCAGAACCTCTCTGGACCCGAAAGAGCATCATTCACTCTGGTATGGGTGGAGGCCAGTCCACATCCACCGACTGAACAGAAGCACCAGTTAGACTCGGCATTAAAACACATTATTTATATTTTTAACTCTTTCTTTAAAGGAGACCTATTATGCAAAATTCACATTTTGCACTTTTTTAAAATTTATATTTGCTTCTAAAAACAAACCAAGCACCATTTTTTGTCAATAAATTGATGTTTATTTGTGTCTGGAAAATGAACCGATTCAGAAACCTTCTGAATGTTACCTAGCAACCCAAACTGAGTTCCAGCACATTTGGTCAGCTGTGCTGGAAAACACCAATGTTTTGTTGTTGACTCTCCATCCAGAAGCTGCTCCCTGTTTTCTTGTTGGCTGTGCAGGAGGCTCTACTTCTGCTTTTCTAAGGTTGTTTAATTACGCACCTGTTTGCAGTCATTTTCACGTGCGAGTGTGAACGTTGAGTTGGGGGCGTGGCCAGGAGCAGCAGTGACAAGACGTCCAAAAACAGCTCATTGTGAAAGGAGCTCAAAATAGGTAGAACTGAGCAGAATAACCTCATAATCTAAGAATCATTTTGTGCAAAAAATAAAATAAAAAATGTTTTGTATGGCCCTTAAAGATCTCCTAAGCTGTTCAGGGAAGGTCTCCTTTCACTTCTTTTATATGCGCTACATTCCTCACCTCCACGTCCAGCTCCAGGATGTCCGTGTCGGTTTTCAGCAGCTGACAAAGATTCGGTTTAGTGCGACCGAAATCTCCATGGACAAACTCCTTGATGTAGCTGTTGGACAGACATTAAGGAGCTTTAAACAACAACTTCGGCTACATTGACACTGCAGACTGAAGCGACTCAAGTACAATGTAGTAGAGGCCGCAATAACGTCACGCATGGAGAACGAATCAATCTGAACATTCCGGGATCTGATCAGGTTCAGGTCACATTTGAAAAGATCGGATCAAATGTCCAAGTTGCCTGCATTGGAAAAATGTGTGTTGTTCAGACTGTCGTGAAAATGTCAGAGACAGGTCACGCAAAGGTCACGCAGTTGGGTCACGTACTCCACTCCACGTGTTATAAATCTGTTTGTGACGCGTTCGGCCTGCCATGGCGTCGGTCGGGTCAGACTTTAAGCGAGGATACGTCCCAGCCTGAGTTTTCAGGCCGAGGTAGAAGTGATGTGAATCCACGAAGCGGACGCTCATGCTGTGGATGACCCTCTGCCGGATCGCCAGCGCCCGCCGGTGCAAAACCCGCAGAGGAGTCTTCTGGTCCAGAGTCAGATCCTGCTGACAGAAAGTCAAACATTTCTTGACTGGCTGTTATTTACGCAGAAGCTGAAAGCAGTGATATTAATATGTCCCTTTAACCGACTGCGTTTCAGATTATGATGATGTGATTAACTCAACGTTACCGCGATGAATTTATCAGAATCGACAGAAACTGAGCACCTTAATGTCGTTAATAAAGGAAATGTCTTCATTCTCGATGGATTTCTGAGTCCAGACCAGAGCTGTGTAAGACTTTGTCTTTTCTTCTTCTCCCTCCTTCATCCGACTCATGGCTTCTCTGCAGTTCACAAAAACGCAACACAGAAAAGAGAACGGCTCTACCAGACACTCACTACGAACTCTGTAACATAAAGAGAGAAATATAAGGTACCAGTTGTCTCACCTGGTGACGATCTGCAGATCTCTCACTCTGATTTTATCTGAGGATTTGTTTATCGCCTGAAATCAGATGAAAAGTATAAAACTGTGACACCAACATGGAACAGCTGCACGTTAACAAATACCTGTTTTTAGAAGGAGAAATATTCAAAATTAAGACCAAAGAACTGCAAATTGCAACCAAAAGTCTGAGACGGTCTGTAACGACTGAAGCTTTCACACTCTAGAAACCAACAAGTTATTGTTTACAAATTACAATTTTACTGAGAAAGTGAAATTCACATTTGAAAGTGAATTAAAACTCAAATGTGTGCAGAAAAGTTGAAGCGCCTAAGAACTGAAAATAACAACAGCAACTTCTAAAAAGAAAAAAGTAGCATTTCTTATTTATAAAATGCACTTATTTAACGTTCAGCACCTCCTGCAGCTGCTTCATTTCCACTTTGCTGAACCGAGATCTGTGTGGGTTCAGCAGCTCCATGGCAAATGGACGTCCTGCCAAAGAAAACGCAACAAAATTTAAAAAAACTAGAAAAAATCCTGAACAAATTATCATCAGGTAAATTGGAGTTTAGCAGCCAACATCATTGTTATCTCTTATTTTAAAAGAGATAACAATGAGTAAATAAATATTGTTGTAATTAAAGACATCCAAATACGACATAACATTATAATTTGGACCAATAAGAAACTTTGAGTGAATTTATTAATGCAGCCAATGAAAGAGAAAGTATTTTATTTTGAAGTTTATCTGTTAGCTGTTCTGCAAACCTTCAGTCATCACTGATTTATTTTCACAGTGAATTCAGGACCGACTACTAAAAATAAATGCAACTTTATTTTGAAAGGTCATGGGAAATACCCACTTTTTATACAGTAAATGAAAGGTTTCTAGTTTTGTTTTGAAAAGTTTCCCAGAACTTTACTTTATTTTGAAAGGCCAACTTAATCCCTTTATTAAAACAATGAGAGTTTTGTTTGTAGTGTGAAATTTACCATGGCAAAAAAAAGAAACCCAATTTATTAATTTTTTCTGAATTGCCCTTTAATAATTGCAATTTAATAGTCATCATTAATTAAATCACTAATTGCCCATTAAGAGTTTCAAACTTGCTCATTTCAAAAGAGTTTAACTTTATTTTGAAAGTCAACATTAATCCTGTGTTGACACTCTGCCAAAGAAAAAGACGACAAAACAAATAAATTAATAAATATTTAGCGAGAAAAAAAGTTAAACCTGTGAAAATTATGGCCATAAAGTGGCTAAAAACACAAACTGATGAATATGAATGTGTTTTTATTCCAGTAAAATTGTGGAAAAATAAGATTTCCGTTCCTGGTTCGTTTGCCAGTTTCATCCAGGTGTGCAGGTCACACCTGGACCAGGAAACCAGAAACAGTTTAAATTCATTCGATCAAACAAAGCCTCACCATTTCCCAGCGTTCGGACATCCACATCCTCTCTGCCCGAGGAGGAGAAATTAAATCCTGCCACAAAAAGAAAACACATTTTGTTATTTTTCAAAAGCAAAACAAAAAAATGTGTTTTTTTTGAGGAATTGATGTAAATTACTTAGTGAGTTAAACTTCACTCAGAGCACAGATTTAGACCTTTTGCTGTTTTTGTTTCTCAGGATGCTTTTATGGTCAACCTGAGTATAACTGCTACAGAGCTGAGGGAGATTCAGAAAGCAAATGTGACAACACGACTCAAATAATCACAGATTAATTTGAATGTTTTTAGCAAATTTACAGGCATGTATGTGAAACTTCGCCAACAGAAAAAGCAAGTTTATAATATATATTCTTTCCCAGACATACTATTATTGGAAATACCAAAGAAAATATGTTTAACATTCAAATGAATAAATACGCTACATTTCCAACTAAAGAAAATATTGAAGTCACACAAAAACGTTTTGCTGAAAGAGCATTCCCAAAAAAGGTGGATTGATGTTTCTTGACAAAAGGACCAAAGAAGATCAATATTTGGAATATATTTATTCAGTACTGAATTTACAGGGTAACACCTGTGTAAAAGTTTTACTTACTTTATTTGAGGCAAAAAACTTTCTTGGCAATAACCATATTTGTTCCCAATCAATATCTGAATAAGGACTGCCCCCAAAAACGAATGAAGCAGGCTTTAAAATCCTTCTTAGAGCTTTCCAGACAACAATGAACAAAAACACACATAAATTACTATCGTTTTTTCTTTTTGTACTGTTGTAACCATTAAATAAAATACATTGTTGATGTTCCTGTCACAAAATAGTTTGCAATTAAGGAAAGCTCAAAGTAATTTTCACAGGTGGTGGAGCGTTGTTGTTGTTAGCTGCTGAAAGTAACTAAAACAGTTACTTTTAATGTAACTTAGTTACTTTCCAAATCAAGTAGTCAGTAATGTAACTAAATTACTTTTTCAAGGAGTAATCAGTAATCCGATTAAAATTACCGTATTTTCCGGACTATAAATCGAATTTTGGGGGAAATTTATTTGATAAAATCCAACGCCAAGAACAGACATGTCATCTTGAAAGGCAATAGAAATGGAATAGAAGCAACAACAGGCTGAATAATTGTACGGTATGCTAACGTTACATGATAAACAACGAACTGAGAACGTGCCTGGTGTGTTAGCATAACATATTAAGAGTTATTCAGACAACTATAGCATGAATAACATGCTAACAAGTTTACCAAGCCATCCGTCTCTTTCCAAATCTAAATCTAATAAAATCTTCATCCTCGATGTCGCTTGTAAACAACTCTGCTAACTCTGAAAGTAGTATAACACTGGCCTCGAGCGCCCTCTTTCGGTTTAGTGTGAAAGTAACATGTGATATGATATAAAGACGTGTTAAGTTTCCACACATAAGTCGCTCCGGAGTAGAAGTCGCACCCCCGGCCAAACTATGAAAAAAACTGCGACTTATAGTCCGGAAAATATGGTACTTTTTCAAAGTAACAAAGTAACTTTTTATTATTACATCTTAATAAAAAGTCTAGATGCTAAGCTAGCTATGGCGCCGCACTTTGAGCTGACGTCACGGCAAAAATAAACGGTCGTTTACACGCAGTACCTTGTGAACCACCAGAGGGCGCCCGCGGGCCACTAGTCTGATCTAGAACCCTAATCTGTGGCGACGTAATCTGGTGAGGTTCGGGTTTAAAATGTGGTCTCACCGTCAGCTCTGAAGGCAGACAGGATCGGTGCGGCGATCAGTTCCTCCACGGAAGACTCCATCCGCCTCTCCCCGTCGATCACCCAGGGAGTCTGAGGCAGGCTGCGGCAGAACTTGTTGTACCGCCCTGACCGGTGGGAACACGGCTTGGTTAGTAAAATACAGAATGCTTCAAGCGTTTTAAAGAAAAGGTTTCACATTTTTCCAGCACGTTTTGGAGGTAAAATCAATAAATCAATAAAGTTTATTTGTATAGCACATTTCAGCAATAAGCACAGCATACAGCCAACAACAATTGAGGAAATCGGTAACAAACATTTTGATGGTCCCCATCACCAAAATCATTTAATCACATTAAAGTGTTGATCTATGTTTAATTCATGATGTTTAAAAATCAGTTGGTTTTTTTAGTCTGGATTTGAAGGAGCTCAGTGTTTCAGCTGATTTGCAGTTTTCTGGAAGTTTGCTCCAGATTTGTGGTGCATAGAAGCTGAATGCTGCTTCTCAAATTTTGGTTTTGGTTCTGGGGATGCAGAGCAGAACCAGAACCAGAACACCTGAGAGGCTCTGGAAGGTTATTACAAACTGAAAGTAGAAATGAGACGGTAAACATGTAAAGAAAGGTTCTTATTGTCTTGCTTTACCTGCTATGAAGACAGAGACGTGAAGACACTGGATGTCCTGAGGGGTGCAGCTGCCGCTCGGCTCTGATGGTGGACAGGGGTAATGTCTGGAACAAGAACAGAAACACACAAAAAAAACAATAGATGCTAAAGAAAACACTTAGAGACAACACATTTTTCAGCATTACTTACTCTAAAAACTTCCCATCTGATATCTTCTCCAGAGCTTTGACCACAGCCATGCGGGTAAACACCGACTATAGAGGAAAGGAAAAGCATCGTAGATGAAGAGGCACCAAACAAAGCATCAGTGATATACAGAAACTGGACTCTGGCATCAGGGGACCTATTATCCTATTATGTTTATGTTTTTTACTTGTATTTGAGTCCTAACTGCTTCAAAAAAAGCCCAAGTGTTAAGAAAAAAAAACATTCAGCCATAATTTGGTTTCAAAAACCTTCTACTCACATGCGACTAGCACTGCACCATTACCTAGCAACCCCATGCACAGCCAAATTTGGTTACCTAGCAACGCAAGCTGAGTTCCAGCACATTTGGTCAGCTGGTTTTGCTGCTGTATTTGCTGTGCAGCGGCTGCTGGAAAAGACAAGTGTTTTGTTGTTGACTTGCCATCCAGAAACCACTTGCTGCTTGTTATTGGTTGTGCAGGAGGCTCTACTGATGCTTTTCAAAGATGTAAGTTGTAGCTTCAAATTTGTTTGCAGCCATTATTAAGCTAGAGTGTAAATGTTGAGTTGGGAGTGTGGCTTGTAGCAGCTTATTTGGATTTAAAGTGATCAGCTCATTCTGATCAGACTAAACTCTTGTTATCTAAGAATGACTTTGTGCAACAAATGTAGTGAACATCCTACCTTATCCTTTCCAAAGAAGCATAATAGGTCACCTTTCACATCTTTACCTGTTTGTTCTTGGTGGGTTTGAAGCAGTCAGGACAGCATTTGGCTCTGCAGGACGAAGAGAACAAAGCAGGCAAAATAAAAATATGCAACTTGTGCGCCAGTCTGAACTGATCACTCTTTTATCTCTGTTCAATCAAAATGATTTGTTGTTCGTTTTTCTACGGCTGGTGTCTCAGGAACTTTGTTTGATTTCCAATTTTACTTAACGCTGCAGGAATGTGGCAGGTTTTGGAGTTGAGGACTCACAGGAAGTGGCAGTCAGATTCTGTGTCTGGATGAGTGAACTCCACGCCGACCTCAAACGGACTCTGAAACAATAACAGGACTGACTAACAACTGAACGCAGGTTTTGAAAATATTATCTTCTGGTTAGTATTCATTACCCAATTGATGTATATACAATTACAATGCAACACTTTAACCTTTTTGAATTCTGCACCTAATTTATCACAAAATCCCAACAAATTACGTCAAAGTGGAGAAACTTCTCTTGTTGTCTTTTGTTTCATTTTTATTAAATTAATTATTTATAAGTTTCGATTCAATATTATTTGAATAGACTCTGAGTTTTGTTTCCACAGGCAGTTTTTTTTATGATCAGATCTCACCTACCTTGCTAACCACAGCCACGCCCTCCAGCTGTTTTGTGACCAGACCCTGCATGATCCACTTGAAGGCCTCCTTCACCTGGGTGACATCGTCTTTATCGAGAACTAAACCTTTCTGTCTGCAAGACCAAGCCAACTCAGATTGTCCAAACTTTTGGAGACATTAACGTTCGACATGTTCAACACAAGATCAGTTCTTTCACCTGACTTCCTTCTTCACATGGAGCCAACAGGAGTGCTGAAAAGGTAAAGAATAAAACTTTAGCATACGATTATTTTGGGATGGAAGAATAAATAGAGCGGGTTTGTCTCAGGTTGACTGACCTCACGTACACAGAGCTGAGCCGGCAGGGAAACGGACAACACAAGGGTGTCAAACTCATAGTTTTGGGCCTTCACTGTTTCAACAATCTGTGGAAACGCAGCAGCTGATTTTAACTTTAAGACAATATGAGAGTTGATCACATTTTAAAACCTAGTAACAAAAATAAAAGCTACAGTATGCACATTTTATTAAAAAAAAAAAACTGTGGCGATGGTTTGGTATGAGACATAATCTGTGAAAAAATTGATCTCCTCCACCTTCTCCATGTGCTACTACTTAACGCTGTCAATCACCCTCTGTGTAGCGCTGCTCATGCCTCTTCTCTCCATTGCTCTCGGCTATACTGAAGCTACCACAACCTGTTGTTGTGAATGCTAAGGCTAGTTAGCATGGCCACACACAATGTTTTTTTTTTTTGCAACTGCAAGTTGTTTCTCAGTCACTAAGACATTTTGCAGCACATTCGCAAGGATGATTAACAGCGCTAAGATCCTCCTCTTTGCTCTGATTGGTTGTTTTTGTTTGGGGGCAGGACAGGGAGGAGGAGAAGGAGATTGATCTTTTCACCTATAACAAACTGTCACAACATGGTGACAGTTTTAACAAATATGTAAAAAATTACTTTTTTAAAATTAAAATTACAAACTGCAGCTTTAAAGTTTATTCCTTGGATTAAAACACAACTAACAAGTCAAAAGTGCTCTGGGAAGTGGCAGAAATTACAAAATGAATGTCCAAGATTAAAGAAAAAAGAAAAAGAAAACATAATGAATTTGTGTTGTGTAGCCTAATAATGTGCAGTTAAGCACACAAATGTTACATACTGCACCTTTAATTAAAAAGTAGAGGATAATTTCCGACAAATGCAAACCTTTATTGCCTGATCTGGGCCACATAAATCCTGCAGGACTCCCAGACATACAACACACACACTTGACTCCTCCGTCTTCAGCGTTACCATGGTAGCAGCGTCTGTTTCTGACCGATCCACCACTGTGGGATCCAGTTTGGCCCTTTTACAGGGAGGGTCTTCAACGGTTTGAGACAACTCAGTATCATGGGGCCTGATGTCTGGTGAACCCTGGACTTTGTTGTTTTCCTTCTCCTTAATGAAAGTCTGAAGCTCTTTAAGTGTCTCCTGCAAAATATGAAACAATCAGTAGACTGTTGCTTTGGTTAGCTGGGTTGGACACGCACAATAATAATTTCCAGCAGAAATAAGGTGAAACCAGCAGAATCGGATGCAGCCCTACATGCTGTGCTTGTCGATAAGCAGCCTGGACACTGACACAGCAGAACCTGAGGACACAGCGAGCGCAGCAGCCGGCTGACAGCAGCTTCTGAACAATGGGTTTGTCCTTCTCCTTCAGCGGCAGCATCACTGCTGGCTGCAGGAGGGAAGAAAGCACAGCAGTAAAGATACTAAAGAGACGTTTCACTAAATAAATTCAATACAAATATCAATGCCTCTGCGGTTTCTGATTCAGATATTGAGAAAGCAGAACTCTTTTTTTTTTTTAATTGCATTTGGATTAAAGTCTCTTGAAAAGTTTTCAAAACTATCTGGTGTAAGAAAGATTTCTTACACAAAGGTTTTAAGTTTTAATATCATAAAATTTGGTCTTCTAATAGGAAATGAAGATTTCAATTAATAACAATGTGATCCTTCTGACTGTGTTTTTTATTCAAAAATTTAAAAACTAATATATACATAATATTATGTGCATTAGGTCTTTTCAAAGCATACATGGTTTTAAGGTACTTCTTAAGATCATTTTTATCTGATGGCATTTAAATCTTTGTGATTTATTGTAATTGTGGTAAATTATTTTAATGTCTTAATCATAAATGTCCAGCACTGACTACTAAAACCCACTGTAGTGCAGGCTGAACTGTTTTAAAAGTGATTTCTAAAGAAATTTGACATGGAAAAATAGTGAAATAATTTGATTCAATGAAGTACTTAAACAAAACTGCTTACACCAAAATGTTAACATCAGAAAAAGCTTTTATTTTGCACATGGCGACGGGTAGGAATGTCACTGAAGGCCTTTGTGTGATTTTTCTCTCATTTTACAATTATTGCATTACTTTGAGTTGGTCTCTTGCAACAACAACAAAAAAATCCAAATACAATACATGATCAGTGATTTTCTTCCGATATAAACAAATAGGGTGAAAGTAGTGACTCATTAGCGAATTTCCATTAATGCATCTATTGATTGTATCTTTGGGTAACAGCAGGACCTAACCGTGTTTACATTATTCCTGCAAAACGTCAGAAGGTAGTTTTACAGCTAGATCTTATTTGTTCATGTGCTTAAAGAGCACGACCACGTTCAAAACTCTGATAATTAGCAAACAGTAAGTCTTGGAAATTCACATTTTTGGAAAACTAGACCGCATGCTTGATAGTGAGCTCATGATGAGACCTCTGAAATGAACCTACCTTATACGGAGTTTATTTTGGAGACTAAAAAGAAACCAAAGCGTTTAGTTTTCAGTGAAGCGCAGTTTTCTGCATGTCTGCGTCTCCAGTCCAAACTAATCGAGCTAAATAAGCGTCACGAGCTAATATCTGTCTCAACTAAAGGTTTTTAACTGAATAAGGCATATTTTTATTTTTAAGTATATACATGTGGAACAAATATGTCAATAAAATAATTTAAGAGCAACAAAAAACATTATTTTTGTTTATCACTCGATAGGTACTGCCTGATTACGTCATCTTAATGCGCCGGGGATTTGACAACCGGATCCTCCCTCTCGCTGCAGCAGCCGGTGACTCTGGAAGTTTCTGACGGCGGACCCGGGGAACACGCCTCAATCCAAGTCCATCCGAGGCCGAACCGCGAGGTTTCACCCACTGGGCCTCATCCATTCCTCTCTAAAGTTTCCCGTTAACATTTCCCATCGTATATAAAAACGAAATGCCCGAAGCCATGGCGGTACCGAAGGCATCAAGTGGAGGCCACAACAAAGGAGGGGCGTATGTGGACCGAGACAAGCCGGCCCAGATCCGCTTCAGCAACATCTCTGCGGCCAAAGGTGGGCTGAAATGTTAAGCATATGCTTGGACCTGATTGTAGTGTTCGGGTTGTGCCTCGGCTCGGTTCGGTTCAGGTTGGGCCGGGTTCGGAACCGTTATTTTGGGTCTAACGGAGGCTTCTTCCGGGCCTGAAGCATCTCAAGCGTTCCCCATGCTGCAGTGAAACACATCTCCCCGGGATAAACGTATTTAAAGTTAAAAATATGTAGGACTTCTTAGATTGGATGAGTTTTGATTTGGTGCTGCTCATCACGACTCAAAACATTAAAGACTAAAGTGCATCCTCTGTATTGTTATTCAGACATAACTCTGTAGAAGCTGCATAAATTATGTGACTAATGAGGAAAAGACTGTAAATAAATCCAACATTGATTTATAGCAATTTTACAATGTTTCATAGCAAATCAAATTCCATCAGTTTATTTAGAAAAAAGGTTTGTGCATCAAATTCTGCAACTTAAATAATTAGGTTAGCCTCACCTCGTGGATTGTTCGTGAATTTAAAAAAAAGTATGAAAGAATTATTGAAAATTATACAAAAGAAATTATGCCAAGTTAAAGTTTGTTGAATTATATAGTGTATTTACAACAACCTCAGCCGATCACAGTGCTTCACAACAACCATAAGTAGATAAACTGAAAAATAACACAAATATTGGTAAAAATAAGACAATTATAAAATGGGCAAAAAATACCAAAAACCAATATGAATAAAAGTCAAGACATACTTTCAGCTGCAGTGATTTCCCAAAAAACCTCAAATCAGTGAAGTACTAATATCCGCCTCACTTTTTTAATCTGGTGTTGATGGACAACACCAAATAAACCAAATTAAAAAATTAACAGACCAAAACCGATTTTTGAATCAATTCAGAATTCCCTGAACTAGGAATTGCGATTCTCGAGAGAGAGATCATTTTTATAATGTTTTTCTTTTCTGCACCACAGAAATTTCCTTTCAGAGGAATATTTTTCCCAGCTTTCTCTGTTCTGACTCGTCGTGTGTTTGATTGACAGCTGTTGCAGATGCCATCAGAACCAGTCTGGGACCCAAAGGGATGGACAAGATGGTGAGTCGGACATATTTTCTTTAACTAGTGTCTTTATTTAACGAGGTTCATTAAACGGAGGCGTTGTTTCAGATCCAGGATGAGAAAGGCGATGTGACCATCACCAACGATGGAGCCACCATCCTGAAGCAGATGCAGGTGCTTCACCCGGCTGCCAAAATGGTGAGACGGAAACTTTGCTTTGTTTCTGTTTTCATGATTCGACAACAAAAAATGTATTTCCTGTTGGAGTGAAATTAACCCAGTGTGTGTGTGTCAGCTGGTGGAGCTGTCCAAAGCCCAGGACATCGAGGCTGGAGATGGCACCACCTCTGTGGTGGTGATTGCTGGAGCTCTGTTGGATGCCTGTTCCAAACTGCTGCAGAAAGGTAAAAACCTCAGAACCGAGAAAAACCGCGCCGCCATGTTTAGATGTTTGTTACTGCAACTAACAGTCATTTTAGTAATTTATTATTCTGACGACCAGTCAGAGGAAAAATTGACACATTTTACTGATTTTTCATTTAAAAAACATGCAAATAAACATTTCATTTCTTTTTGAATAAAAAAAAACAATTTATTGCCTAAAATGTAATAATGTAGCATTTAATTAGTGTATGTTTGATCATTTGTAGGAAAAATTAAAATACTTCTAACATCAATATGTGTGAAGCTCGTGGTCGACTTAACACCAGTACATTGTTAAACTGATCTGTTATGTTTTGGATTAACTGATTAATTCAAAACATGCTTAATTTATAGATTTATTTATAATTTAATATATTTCAATATGCCTTCTTATTATTTTATTTTATATTCACTCTAAATATTTAAATTACTAAGCAATTTCCCTTTGAGAATCAGTAAAGTGTATTCTACTCTAATTTGTTAAGATTTTTTTCCTGGTTAGAACATTTTTACAAACTAAGGACTTTTTTGGTCTCAAATGCAATTTTTAAAAAATATTTTTGAACCATTTTGATTTAATTACTGGTCTGAGTCTGGTGCTCTTTCAGCAAATTGACATTTTGAGTCTGTGTACTTAATCAATTACTAAAGTAGTTTGCGATTATTCCAGTAATCGATTGATTGTTTTTAGATGCCTCAGTTGTTTTTTTTCAGCTCTCTGCTCTGTGATTGGTCAGGAATCCACCCCACCATCATTTCGGAGTCGTTCCAGAAGGCAGTGGATAAGGGCGTGGAGGTCCTCACCGCCATGAGCCGCCCGGTGGAGCTGAGCGACCGGGAGACGTTGCTCAACAGCGCCACCACGTCGCTGTGCTCCAAGGTGGTATCGCAGTATTCCAGCCTGCTGGCGCCCATGAGCGTAGACGCGGTCATGCGAGTCATCGACCCGGCGACGGCCACCGGCGTCGACCTGCAGGACATTAAAATCATCAAGAAGCTTGGGTGAGTTTCCTGTTGGTTTGTTTTATTTCAATAATCAGTTTTGTCAATTTACTTACTGTTCATGTCGTTTCCAGTGGGACCATTGATGACTGCGAACTGGTGGACGGACTGGTGCTAACGCAGAGGGTGGCTAACACCGGCGTGACCCGGGTGGAGAAGGCCAAAATCGGCCTCATCCAGTTCTGTCTGTCCCCTCCCAAAACAGACGTGAGTTAAAAAAATAGCTGAGATTAAAATAATTACTTTTTATAGATAGTAATAATCTTTAAAAAGGTTCTAACCTTGTAAACAAATGTTACAAAGTACTTTACAGACACAAAATAAATTAAAAAAATCATAAGTGACAGAAGAAACACAAAATGTATGTCAAATTGATTAAAATACATTATTAAGATGACAATAAAATAATAAAAATACAAATGGGATTCAAAAATTAAAACCATTGTTAGTTTTAATCAATCCGTCAACCAAGAATCAGAATTGGCCCATTTTTCTTAACATGAGTGTTATTGGTAATTAACTCGGAATTAACGGCAGATTTTTTAAGAATTGGACTTAAAATTAGAAAAAAGACAAATTTATATCGGCCAGGAAAAATCAGACTGGTGCATTTCTAGTGTTCTCCTTTTTCAATGCTTTATGATCAGATTTTTCTATTGCTGTAAAGATTTTTCCTCTTGGGCAGAATGAAGCTGTTACACTTTAATTTTTTTTTATTGGCAAAATTGAACAAAAGTAAATGTTGGCATGACCTTTACAGGGCAAATAAATGCTAATAAAATAGTTTTTTGTTGCAGAATTGAAGCAAAAAATGCATTAAATTAGCATGAAATAACATAATCAGAAAGCAAACCTTCAAATTGCTCTCCTTCATTTTCAAACCCCCCTTTTTAACATCTGACCAAAGAGTTTATTTTTTTGTTTTATTCCTGTTGTCTTTTGGTTTGCAGATGGACAACCAGATCGTGGTGTCGGACTACGCCCAGATGGACCGCGTGCTGCGGGAAGAGCGCGCTTACATCCTCAACTTGGTGAAACAGATCAAGAAAGCCGGCTGCAACGTTCTGCTCATCCAGAAGTCCATCCTCAGGTTAAAAACAACAAAACACAGTTTATGGGTTTATGTTGGGATGTTGTGCTTGTTTCCCAGTGGTGCGTCACACTAACTGTAAGCGGTTCTGTGACAGAGATGCCCTGAGTGACCTCGCTCTGCACTTCCTCAACAAAATGAAGATCATGGTGGTGAAGGAAATAGAAAGAGAAGACATTGAGTTCATCTGCAAAGTGAGTCTAAACTCTTCCTATGATCCTTGGAGTTTGCACTTCATTGCATCTATTCTTCTTCCACCTACATAGACGATGATGCTGAAGAATTAGTTTAGCTTTGTTTTTTTACAGCTAATGAGGCCTAGATTTTTTTGACTTTGTTCTTAACATGTCCATTGTTGAATAAAGCTTCTATAAAATTATAAGCCTTTTATTTTTGTCACAGACTATTGGAACAAAGCCTATCGCCCACATTGATCACTTCACCGCAGAAATGCTCGGCACAGCGGAGCTGGCAGAGGAGGTCAACCTGGACGGCTCTGGGAAACTGGTCAAGGTATGATTACTGAAACAATCCTTCGTGTTTCAGAATGAATTCTGAATTAAAATGGCTCCATGTTGGGGCCATTTTGTTGGCCAATAAGAAAAGAAATCGTCACGACGAGCTCTGTTTACGTCTGCTTCGTTTGGGCCAAAGTTGGAGGTTTTTGGCGCACCTGCATTACAAAGATCACATACTCTGATTTGTGATTTAGCCACCTTTCACTCCCCAACAAAATGGCGCCCAACGTGGGACGGTTTTCGTTTAATTGGTGCCAAACAGCCACACAGCAGTTTTATTAACTAGTAACATAAATTATCCCTTTACAAGTACAGAACTGTGTTCTACATGTAGTGGATTGCGAAAGTTATTTTTTTAGATTTGCAAACCCATTCAATATTATTGATGGAGTTTATTTCAGGAACTCCATCACCCAGAGAAACACAACATATACATTAACTAAGAGTAATTAAAAAGTGTCTTCTTCAAATTTGCTGTAATACAAACTGAAACTTCTGAATTTACAACATGTTGGACCAGAGTTCTGCTTGTGGAAAATCTTTGTAATCTCTTGCTGCAGATCACCGGCTGCACCAGCCCAGGGAAGACGGTGAGCATCGTGGTTCGGGGATCCAACAAGCTTGTGATCGAGGAGGCTGAGCGATCCATCCACGATGCTCTCTGTGTGATTCGCTGCTTGGTCAAGAAGAGGTCAGACATTTTATTTTAATTATTGACATTTGTTGTCCTGGTTAGTATTCAGTTTCCCCCTCTGACAAAGGCGCTCCTGCTTTGTTTCTTGCTGCAGGGGCGTAACAAACAGAGGAACATTACAGTAGAAAGCTCACCTTTATTAACACCTGGTTGTTTTCAGCAACTTGGCTGGAGAGCATTCTCACAATTATAACAAACCAAATTAAATTAAAATCTTGACAAATTAACAAAAACAATTATGTAAAGTCTACATTATCAGATTTTGTTTTTCGTGTGTTTAGAGCTCTGATAGCCGGAGGCGGTGCTCCAGAGATCGAGCTGGCCGTGCGTCTGGCCGAGTATTCGCGCTCCCTGGGAGGCATGGAGGCCTACTGCGTGCGGGCGTACGCCGACGCTCTGGAGGTCATACCCTCAACGCTGGCTGAGAACGCCGGCCTCAACCCCATCTCCACGGTGACGGAGCTACGGAACCGACACGCACACGGAGACAAGATGGCAGGCATCAACGTCCGCAAGGTTAGCACGCTTTACTTCCAACGCAAACGGATCCTCAGTTAGTTGGAAGAAATTCATCAAGCTGCTTTGTTCCCTAAAGCAATCAAGAAATGGAAACATTTCTGACAAGAAAACGAGCAAAGAGCATCTCCGCTTTGGAGAACTCTGCTGCTGAAATTCATAAGAACTGTTGAAATTAAATAGAAAAATCCATGTTTTTAATATAAGATATTACATATTATCAAAAGAGTGGATTGTGATTTAAAAATGTTATTATCTGGTAATAGTCATATATTATTTGATTGAACTCATGTCCATCCAAACTCAGAAGGTATGAGGCTAAATTAATTGATTATGGAATAGTGAAAAAAAAAATCACTTTAAAAGTTTTAATGTTTCTACATATTTTGTGTCATTGTCTGTGGGTTTGCGCAGTAGATCTCCAGTCAGAGGTTGATGCTCTTTGTGGGATAAAGCTTGTTAACTGACTTGTTTTCTGATAGGGAGGAATCTCCAACATCCTGGAGGAGCTGGTGGTTCAGCCTCTGCTGGTTTCCATCAGCGCTCTAACTCTGGCCACAGAAACGGTCCGCAGCATCCTCAAGATCGATGATGTGGTAAGACGTGGTGTCCTGCTGTGATGTGTCAGTCCTCTGTTAGTTGTTTTAAAAATGTATCCAATGCTTCATTTGTTTCATTTTGTGCTTCAGGTGAATACTCGATAAGTCTGTCCAGTGAAGCTTCGTGAAGTCGGTTCGTTCTGTGAGGGATCAGAAGACCTGAACACCTGTTTGCTCAGATTTCATCTGTAGTTGTTACTTTGCCTAATTTAAAATAAAAAAGGCTTTTTTGTTGACACTCCAGCCTTGGTTTCTTATTTATTACTAATAAAGGTTCAGATCAAATGTTTATTTTAGATTTTCATGACTTTCATAACATGAATTTATATAATCACAACCTGATTATCAGAGAGAAAACGTGATTTATTTAAGTGTATCAATATTAAAATGTTAGAATAAAGGCAACGCCCAAAGAATGAGGTACAAAAGGTTGACGTCAACAGATAAAAAATACCTATTTTGTCCTGGGAAAAGAATGCAAAAATGTGGTTATTTAAAAATTGATGCTCAGTATTCTAAAAAAAAATCAGTTTGCAATCTTCCTGCCCCAATTAAAAATAAAAATAAAAAGCTTCCATCGGTATCAGCAAAGTAGGATTCTTTTTAAAACCAAGAAAATCATGGACAACCCTCACCATCATTTTCATGAGACTGTCTTGGGAAAACAATGTCTTCAGTCAGAGGCTTATTCAAATTCACTGCAATACAGACTGCCTCAAGAGACCTTACCTTCCAACGGCCATTATTATCTATAATAACTTAAAAGAATTAGTTAATGTAACTTACAACATTTAATTTCTACACTGGCTTAAATCTGGTAGCCTAACATTCTAAAATATGTTAAGATATTTTCATTTATGTTAGTTTAGTAAAATCCCAACATTCTGGGGATTAATCACTTCATCTGGTATATTCTATGTAGAATTTAAAAATGCATTGTTTGAAGAGTAATTGTATCTAATTTAATCAAATAAACTCCTTAATGACTAGAGTAGGGTATTAACTACTCACATTTGTTCAGTTACATTTATTTCACTTTTCTGAAAATAACAAACTTCTAAGAGTATTTTTACTAAGCTCTACTTTTTACTTTTACGTGAGTAATTTTGTTATAAAGTATTGCTACATTTACTTGACTAAAATGTCTGGATTCTCTACCCACTGACTGAAAAACAAACAAAAATTTACCAGAAAAAGACACGCACACCCGCAGTTCCATAAGTTTTATACAGAAAGAAATTGATTTGGAAGAATTTTGATTTTGCTTTATTTTCTTATTTTTTTGTTCCTTGAATTTTAATGATCATTTTGGTCCTTAATACAAACATTCACTTAACTTTACATTTTGTGTAATTTTTAAATATTAAATGATCATTTTGATCAGTTACTTACTACATTTTACTAAGTAAAATGTAGTAAGTAAAGTAATTTGATTTAAAAAGGTGAAAAAGATTACGTTCGTTGACGTTTCGTTACTTCCGGATATGTCGTCACTTCCTTCGCAACCAAGCGTCTCCGTTGCTAGGCTCACTTTGCGCCGCCTCGAAGCCGAAACAGCTTCATTATTCGAGCCTCCAGGGTTGATAACTTAATTTAACGTAAACCGATTTAACTTTCGGAGTAACTTTAACAAATCTGACCAACAAATCATGGCGAATCCTCACCGTGCGAACGTCCTGGTGACTTCGTGTCTGAAAACGCCGGTTGACCCGCACACCAAGACTCCTCTGGCTTCCTACGAGCGGGGCAGAGTTCTTCCCTACTCGGCCACGAGCCACCTGGACAACCGGCACTACGAGAAGGAAGTGTGTGCTCATATAATTGTTATTCATTCTAATTGGTCGTTAAGAAGTGTCTGTTGCTAATCTATAATTGTAAGTTTGAATTTGTAAATTGACTGCAGGTTTTGAAATCATGTCTCAAATGCATGCTTTTATTATAAGGGTAAAATTATTTTCCAGTTTATATCACAAGGGGCTCACTAATGCACTACCTGAATGGTTTTTTTTTAATATATTTAAAGATATGATTTTAAATGCAACTTGGACTGAACCTAGTCTGACCTCATGTGTGTCATGGAAAACACTTGATCTCCATAATTTGTTTTCCTGACTATTTTCGGATTTCCGTCATGGATAGATTACTAGAGGTCACATTCAGTTGATAATCCCAACCTCTTGTTTGTCCTCTGGTTAAATCTGCCTTTTTTTTCCATGCAGGTTGTTGATGTCTGATTATAGGTTGTAGTAATGAAACCAAACACCTGATTAAGGCCGGACATCAGCTGAACTTATTTAGACTAAACTGCCTTTTTCTGTTTCACCATCTGGTCCTTGTCACTGTCGCAGTGGGATAATAGGCTTAGCCCTGCAGGAGCCTTAGCGTCACTCAGTGACATTGCAAATGCAGTCCCACAATTTAAAAAATGAGGCTCATTTAATTTGGTAAAAGAGGCAAACATTTTCATGCTGCAAGTAATGAGCTTTGATGTGAGTTTGCATATTTTATGATTCCAGTTGGAGTATGAGGACTTGGGATCGGATTTCTGTTATGAGGACTATCTGGGAAAGGAAGACCCCCGCATGGGAGGTGGCCATCATAGAGCAGCAGCAGACTACCTCGACCTGAGTAAAATCTTCTTTTCTAACGAGGAATACTACAGCAAGCTGGAGGAGCTCAAAAAGGCCCATTTGCGCACCATGGCTGAGCTGGAAAGCATGTATCAACAAAAGCTGCAGCTCAGGTCAATGGATCCCTTAGATATGGCAACGCTAGAGCCAGGGCACAGGTGGGTGGCTTCAGACTGTTTCAGACACGGTCTATTCTTTCACACAACTTAAAATAGACAAAATAGCAAAAATTGTACTGAGAAATTCTTTATTTGCTTTTATTGGTGGGCTACTGCTTGTATAACAGAACAGTTTAAACAAGATACAATGCGTTCATCGGACACAAAGTGACCTTGAAAAATTATTTGTTCCTCTTGAATTTTCAACAATGTGTTATGTTACAACCACAAACTTTGACATATTTTATGGAGATTTGATCTGATGGATTAATTCAGAGAAGTCCATAATTTTGATGATTAATTGAGGGATAGAGTGAAAAACAAATTTGGTACATTCTGCAAAAATTTTTATTTCACCACTGAAGCTTAGTTGATACAATATTGAAAATACACAAATTGCAAATAAATAATTCAATAAATTTTTTTAAATGATAAAAAAACACATTTATTGCCTAAAATGCAATATCTTAATGCAGCTACAGCTAAAAAATACTTTTGACATCAACATGTGAAAAGCTCAGCCCTTTCTGTTTCACTAAGCATCGATAAAATGTTTGACTGATTTGTTTAATATTGTTAGATGAACTGATTAACTGATAGCAAAAAGAGCTTAATTGGAGATTTTCTTTCTTTTTTACACAATTTGAACTGTGATTAATCAATTAATAAATTAGTTGATGAAAATTGCAATTATCAATTCATCGAGATTATTCTGATTAATCGTTTCAACCCTAATCAGATTTAAATTGATAAAATGCTTTTGAAAACATGCATGTTTTTTCATTTCATTATATACTACTGTTATTATCTTAATGAATTGTATTAACGATATGACAGTGTAACAGACTTACATTTATGCTCACTAGCCTTTCTTATTTATGTTATTGGTTATGGGCTTTTTTAATTAAAAAGCTACAGGTTATCTGCAGTGCTTTAAAAAAGTTAGTACATCCCTACAACGCATATAAAAAAGCCAAAAGGTTATAAATTGTGTATAAGGCAGCTTTATAATTTGTTTGTGAATATTATATTGTATTCTGTTTTCAGTTTCCTGTTCAGTAAGTTGTGAACAGAAAATTGCCACAGTTGGATGTTGACTAGTTACATTTACTCAAGTAACTTTTTTGAAACAAATGTACTTTTAGGAGTACTTTTACTTTGGTAATTATCACTAGTCTACTTGAGTAAAATTTTCTGGATACTCAACCCACAAACATGTTGAAAATTCATGTTTTTCAGTTTTTGGTAGTTTTTGGTAGTTTCATAAGTTTTTCTGAAAGAAACTGATTTTGAAAAAAAAACCCAACAACTTTTGCCTGATTTTATATTTTGTTACTTACATGTTCTGTTGTCATTTTGATCCTTAAAATACCAAAAGTTCCACTTTATGTTTCGGTTTGTCTGATTATGAAATGTCTCCTTCCTTTTCCCATCAGGCTGCTCTGGTCAAATTTAAACCCTGTAGCTTCACATCATCCTTTGAGAAAGTCGCACTCCGCTGTTGAGCTCCGGTGGATCTCTGGGCAGTCAGACTCATCAGACGAAAATGAAGCGTGGGGTAACACGGTGGAAAAAGGCCTTCTGTTCTCTCCTAAAGAGTACATCAAGAACATGTGGAAGGACTTCACGGTTCCCTCCAACAGTCACCACATGTCCTCCTCCTCACTGCACAGCATGCCTGGAGACCAGAGGAGTCTGAGGAAGAGAAGGGACAAAAGACAGCAGGAAGAGGGCAAACCCAACGTGACCATCCCAAAACCCTTCCACATGACGCTGCGTGAAGCTGAGAAGCTGAAGCGTGGCGTAAAGTCCCGGTCCGAGGTGGAAATGGAGAATACGGAGCTGAAGAGGCAGCTGGAGGAGCTGACAGAATGCCAGAAGCAGTTCCGTGCCAGTCCCGTGCCCGCACACGTCCACCTTCCGGTTTACGAAGAGATGCAGGAGCGCAACAAGGAGCAACGGAGAAGCCTGCGAGATCGAGAGACCCGGCACCTTCGAGCCATTCAAAAGCCTTTCAGCTTCCTGGAGAGGGAGAGACTAAAGAAGGAGCAGAAGCAGCAGCAGCAGCAGCAGCAGCAGCAACAAGCCGACCGCGAGAAGATGAAGCCTTTCAAAGCCAAGCCTGTGCCAAAATTCGTGTATGCAGCGGGGGATCAGATCAAGGAGAACGAGTTGTATCGCTCCATCAAGATGCATATGAGGGTCCAGGACTTGCTCCGGAGTTCCTCAATGCCTCCCAGCATGCTCACACAGCGCCTGAATGACCGGAAGAAGGCCAAAGACGAACCGGGCGACGGCTTTACCCACAAGCCTCAGATAAACAGAGAGGTGCCTGACTTCAACGCCAGCTACAGACGCTTCCAGAAGCAGCTGGAGAAGCGGAAGGACGTGAAGACAACGACGGCGTGCGAACCCTTCGAGCTGAGGACGGCCCAGATCTCCTCGCACCGGGAGCGCATCCTGGCCGACATCGAGAAGGACCAGAGCAGCCCGCGGTTGCTGCGCTGGCCTCACGTCAGCCCCGGGCCAGCGCGGACCCCCATCTCAAGCCTCTGTTCGTCCCTGTCGGGAAGCCTGGAGCTGCTTCCTGCCAAAGTTACAGACGCTACTAAAAAGCGTCACGAAGCTGTGAGGTACCAAATTAAGACCCCAAAGGATTCCACTATAATAGTAGAAATAGTGACAGGCTCTGAACTCTGATGACCCGATTAGCGGTCCTGAACAGACCCCACACCCCAACACCCCAACACCTGCTGTCTTGTCCTAAAACAGCTTCCAGCCCAGAATAGCTTCCCCTGCCCTTCCTTTGCCAAAGTCATCTCCTCCGAACCTTCCTCCATCTGTGACCGCAATTATTTTTGTAGAAAAGCTCTGGAGCAGAGGAAAAAGGCAGAAGAAGAAGAGGAGCGATGGAGGGAAAAGCAGAGGGAGAGAGAAAAGAAGCTGCAGAGGATGATTTTAAAACGAGCCCAAGCAAATGACCCTCATCTTGCTCTTTCACAGACCAACAGGAGCAAACTGAAGGAGTTCAGGTGTGCACAGTGATTTTATGTTTGATTAAATATTACTTATCAATCAGGCAATCAATCAAGTTGATTTGTATACCACATTACAGCAACCAGGCAGTTCAAAGTGCTTTACATTGTGAAAACATTAATACATCACACAGTCACCGGTTGTGAAAACCAGTAACAGACATTACATTTTATCTCGTGCCATTGTTAAAAACATGAATACACGTCAGATTGTTGATTAATGTTTCGGTGATTATATTTCACAATCACCTCTAAAACAGGAGGGTTTTTAGTCTGGATTTAAAGCAACTCAGTGTTTCGGCTCTTTTGTTCCAGATTTGTGGTGCATAGAAGCTGAATCCTGCTTCTCCATGTTTGTTTTTGGGAATGCAGAGCAGAACCAGAAGACCTGAGGGGTCTGAAAGTTTGATACAACAGCAGATCTTTAATGTATTGTGGTGCTGAGCAGTTCAGTGATTTATAAAATAACAACAGTATTTTAAAGTCTATTCTCTGAGCTGCAGGAAGCCAGTGTAGTGACTTTAAAACTGGTGTTTTATGCTCTATCTTTCTGGTTTTAGTGAGCGTGTGAGTAGCAGCGTTCTGGATCAGCTACAGCAGGAGAATTTATTAGAACACTGTTGCAGTAATCAATGCAAATAGAGATAAAATCATGGATGAGTTTCTCTAGATCTTGCTGAGACATTAGTCCTTTAATCACTGGAATGTTCGTCAGGTGATCGAAGGCCGACTTTGTAACTGTCTTAATGTGGCTCTGAAGCTTCAGGTCAGAGTCCATCACTACACCCAGATTTGGGGTGATTACTAGATTGTAGCTGCACTTACATAATAATGTAAATTTGTCCTCTCAAAAGTTAATAAACTCTATTTTGTACAGAACCACATTGGAACTGTAAGACATGTTAAATCTAAAAATAAAACGCAACAACCAAAAAACAACAAATAAAAGGGAAATAAAAGCCACGCACAACCAAAACCATAAATGAAATGGCTTATGATGTTTCTGTACATGAAATTGCCCTTCAAAAAATATTAATCATCAGAATAAAAATTATTCAGCTCATTTTAAGTAATCATGCGACTAATTGATCCATTGATTACTGTGATGGGCTTATACTGAACTTTTATTCCCAACAGGAAACAAGACATTCAGCGTAAGAGAGAATATCGGCAGGAGATCAGAGAGATGCGAGAACGAGTGCAAGGAAGGCCGCTGCTGCTGGAGCAGGTCGCACAGGTGAATGTCAGCACAAAACCAAAACACGCCCATCATCTATGTATCAGGATGCATCGACAAAATACAGGCCAGTTTCTATTTCAGTAATGCCAATATTTGCAGAAGTTATTACAATAAATAATTAGGGCTGGGCGATATGGATTAAAAATAAAATCGGATTTTTTTTCCTACCAGATCTGATTTCCAATTTTAATAATTTTTTTTCTCGCTTTCTTTTCTAAAAAAGAAATTACAAATGACAGAAAATATTTTCACAAAAGGATGTTTGCTTCTATCATCGGTTCAGTGAGTTGTTCAATAGAATATTAGGCATAGACTGGCATTGTTGGCAAAACAATGTCATTTTTACCAGAAGAGCGAACTAAAATTACTAGAAAAAAGTTGTTTTAATGAGAAAAAAAAAATTGCTATTGTTTTTTTTGTTGAGTTTTCATAAAATTACTACTTCATTCTCAAAATATTACAACTTTATTCTGGTAATAGTAAGAACTCATAATTCTTAAACAACTCATTAATGTCTTTTTTTTTAACCTGTTCATGCTAACAGAAGAATGCCAAGCAGGCAGCAGAGAAGCATTACGTCGAAACCCTGCATGGATGCGATGTGAACGAGGACTTTATAAGCAGCATGGCGGGCAAATCAGCACCTGAGCGCAAAATCTCAACAACCAGTGACAATAACCAGAGGTAAGCATTTAATCATTCCTGATTAAAGAATGATTAAATAAAAATAAAAAATATTGTTAGCAATTTCTGTCTGCTGATTGTTTTTTGTGTTTTACTAGTGATCAGGGGGAAGCCGACTTTACAACCGTTCACTACAGAAAGGTCTACCTGGACGACGAAGACATTAATTGTACTTCTGATAATGATGACGAACGAGAGGAGCGGAAGAGTGATCAGGCCTCGCTGAACCACCGCGAGAGTGAAGACACCACTGGTCACCATGGTGACGATCCACACTACTCTGATGAAAGTTACAATTACTCCGACGATCATGAGAATTTCTCAGATGACAGCGAGCATGATGTTGATGATAGACAACAAGAATAAGTAGACTAATGACTTTAAGATGCACCAAACATGAAGTGTAGACAAATGCTGTTATTCATGAGCTCTGTGATAGATACAGAGTTGTAATTGTAATGTTAGGTTGTGAAAATAAACATGAAATATCCTGCATTGTGATTGTTTCTGAAATCTCTCCCTTGTTTCACTTTTCAGTAATCTCAAAAGTTGGTTGCCTAATTGTCATTTGTATACATCATGTGTTTTGCACACACCTTGAGAATTATACCTTGCAAAAACAACCCACCCATCCATCTGTAGATTCTAGTGCTTGCAGGTTTTTTGGGTCATAGTTATTGAGCAATTGGTGAGCATGTCTGCAGTTTGAGACAGAGACACAAAGGACAAGCAATTATTAACACACGCACTCCTAATGAATTGTTATGCAAAGTAAAAATATGTTACTATATTGGTTGCCAAGATTGGTAAACTTTCGCTATGGAGCAGCAGATTATAGAATAATGAAAATTTTGCCAGTCAGATTTGTCAATCATACTTTTTGTCACATCTTTCTTATTTTGTTGTTGCTTATTTGCATGGGGACAAATGTTGGGTATAAACAAAAACGGTGCAAGATTTATAACCTTAGCTAATTTGCAGTCCATGTCCCCGGTTGTAGATTTAAAAACATAAAACAATTTTGAAAACTAAAGCAACATAGCAAGATAAAGTCTCATGCGTAACACAAAATTAATATTTAGTATCTATAGTGTTTTTGATATTATAAGGACATAGTAATTATTACTGAAAAAAAGAAAAATGAGCTCCACTAAGTGGGCCCCTCAGTGGGCCTAAGTGACTGCTTAGTTTGCTTATGTCTTGGGCCGGCCCTGTTCATTCTCTTCAACAAATAATGACTAATTTCCAACTTTGCAACTATTTCCAGCGATGTAAAACGTCCCATAAGGATTAGAGTAAATAGCAATTTGGTTATAATCATATACTAATTTTAGTAAGTGTCCTTACAATTATTGATTTTAGATCAAATTCATATTTATTACATAATACAGTTCAGAAAAGAAAAATACATTTTAATTTATCACAGGTTGTGCAGTGCACTAGCAAATCTCCACTTCTTGGTAAGCTCTTGCTCATGTCGCAACAGATGAACAACTCCGCCCCGTGTGACGCACGGTGTGTGACGTTAATCGCAGAAGAACCAATCCCGTGATTAGTGGGCGGGAGCATGATCCAAATTTTACGCGGCGCGAGGTGGGCCGAAAGACCGAGAATGAATAGCCCGGTCTCAACCGGTTCTAACCGGTCTGCAGTTGGAAGCATGAGCTTAGAGGAAGAGCACTTTTCCACGACCTAAAACATCTCTGCTGTCGTACAATGTGCAAATTGGAAAAGAAATAAAATTAGACTATTTCACTTCGTGATTATGACTCGGAATATCGCTCCAACTGTGACTCCGTGAAATTGTTGCTGTTAGCTTAGCTCAACGATTTATTAGCCAGCAGACCTAAATCATCAATGACTTTTCCACTAGCGGGGGTACTAGCTGTTACAGTCGGATGTAGTTCCCGATAGCTGAAAAGAGGCTTCTTTTTCATATTGACTGAGGAAAAGAAAGACTGTGCGATACTGGTAGTTTTAAAGTAAGTCGAAGGATACTGCGGAAAGCCATTTTTAACTAGGCGTTGGTTGCTTTTTGGTTTCTACGAACGCTAGCATTAGCCTTTAGCTAGCAAGCGCTAGCTGCAGTGTAGCATCAGTGGTTGCAATGAGATAACGCTACGTACTTTTCAACGTACTAAGACGCTTAGCATTCCGGGATCCAGCTAAAAGATCATTCTTCAAGATTACTCTAGTTTTACGACAAGTGGACTGCACATACCAGGTAAGTAAATCCCGAGCATCGCCCAGCTAAATAGTTAAGTTCGCGTGAGCTAATATTAGCATCCGCGAGTTTCATAATAAAACTTTCTGAGTTATTTCTTGGTATGCCGCGATAAATAGAAAAGTCAAAGAAATGCGGCTAGACTTTAAGCGACCCTTTTTCCTGGTTTAACTATTTTTATTCTATTAAACACGTCTATGCTTTGGGTTTTCGTAGATACTTTTCTGTTCCTGTGCTGCCAGACGGGGGCGCCGTTTCCCATTTTGGCCATTTAATCATTTGACTGTCAAATGTCGCTACTTTAGGCACGGAACCCACAAAGTGCTACAACATTTACCTTTTTGTCTCTTACGTTTCATTTTGTTTGCTTTTGGATTGCAACATGTCTTTAAGACTTGAGAGAAAATTTAGTTGAGCTCTAATTCCAAGTTTTATACTTATACACATCTAAATTTTATTCTAAATTTTACTTGTAAATATAGATACGTGTATTATGTGTCTTTTTGCACTGTGAAGACTGGCAAAACCTCAGTTTTGCCAGTCTTAATTTAATCTAGATTTTCCTGATTTCTACAGGAAGCTCTATGCCAGCTGAAATGACCATGTTGGCCGATCATCCAGCCAGACAGCTGCTGGACTTCAATCAGAAACTGGACATCAACCTGCTGGACAGTGTTGTCAACTCTATGTACCATGACATCGGTAACCAGGTGAGGGACATTTTCTTCTGTCAGTGTTACCTTTGTGTGGGAGGAATAACAAGGTTCTAATGCAGACTTGAACAAAACATTTTTTTCAGAGAATTTGACGTGGTAATAAAACAACCAGAGCTGATTACTGCATTTCCAATCTATATTAATACTTTTTTTGTTTTGTGTAGCAAAGAGTGGCTCAAGAAGTGCTAACAAACCTGAAGGACCATCCTGATGCGTGGACGAGGGTTGACACCATTCTGGAATTCTCTCAAAATATGAAGACTAAAGTACGAACTTAACATATTTTGATTTGTAAAGAGGATATTTACAATAATATGATTCATTTTTTCCTGCCCAGTGTTAAAATGGAAGGTTATGCTAATTTCAGAGGTTTTACTGGTTTATATCTGCATTTTAATGTTTGTTTGTAGAATGTGCCTGATTTCCTCAGTTCTCTGTATTTGATAACAATGGCTCAAGATTATCTATTAATTGTAAAGGGGATACAAAACAAAAGGTGGAAATTGTGTGCAGATTTTACTTTCCTGAACATTTTAGGTAATGGAAAATCTGCTTTGTGTTACTTCCTTTGTTCGCTATTTACTGGATCTCATGGTTTTAGACCTGGTTTAAAGTTGTATCTCTCTGTTTTCCTTAGTACTATGCACTGCAGATTCTGGAGGCGGTCATCAAAACACGCTGGAAGATTCTCCCAAGAAATCAGTGTGAAGGTAAATTTTACTTCTGATGTTGCATAGATGCAGTTGAGGCACTATGAAGGGCTTGACCACCTCTGGTGTTTGTTTAGACCTCCAACACAAGTTATGTCTGTGTTTGTTTGGTGAGCATCTGCTAATAAAATGTGACTTTTACAGGGATCAAAAAGTATGTTGTTGGGTTGATTATTAAGACTTCTTCTGATCCTGCAAACATGGAGGTAAAATCTTGAACTTTTACACACATAAACGTGTGTCTTTCTCTCGTTATTAATTCTGCAATTTCGACATTTGTTTTGCAGAAAGAAGGGGTGTATATTTCAAAGCTCAACATGATTCTCGTACAGGTAATGATTTCAAATCTCTGGGCAGACACGATGACTAACAAGCGTAGAATGTTGACGGCAGTCGACTCTTTGTTTTGGTCTATTTAGATTTTGAAACAAGAATGGCCCAAACATTGGCCCACCTTCATCAGTGATATTGTTGGTGCCAGTCGGACCAGCGAGAGCCTCTGTCAGAACAACATGATCATCCTGAAGCTCCTCAGTGAAGAAGTGTTCGACTTCTCCAGTGGCCAGATGACACAAGTGAAGGCCAAACACCTCAAGGACAGGTTACTGATTTTAAAAAATCCTTTGAAGTGGGGAGTCCGTTAAAGACTTTAAGTATTGGTTCAGAAAACAGATGAACAAATGTTTAGTCATAGGCTTGAAAACCGAATTTCAAGTTGGACTTATTAAAATAACTGGGGTTCATCTAATCATGACAAAATGTCAATCTGCATATTTATTCAATAAGCCTTGTTGAATTTTGTAGGGTCATTTATTGTTTAACTATTTATAGTCTTGAGGATAAAATTGTATTCTGTCAAAGTTTTGCTGATTATTAAAATATTGATTGTTTGGATAATATCAGTACTATTTATTAATGAGGCTTTTTCTCTCCTTTTTTTAGCATGTGCAATGAGTTTTCTCAAATATTCCAGCTGTGCCAGTTTGTAATGGTAAGACTGTCAAAAGTCTGGAGACCTCTCAGTATTTTTATTTGTTTAGTTTCTTTCAGAATAATCACTGATTGTTCCTCTGTTGGTTTTTCTGTGAAGGAAAACTCCCAAAATGCACCTCTGGTCCACGCCACTCTGGAGACTCTCCTGCGTTTTCTAAACTGGATTCCTTTAGGATACATATTTGAGACCAAACTCATCAGTACTCTGGTCTACAAGGTAAACCAGCCAGCATGAATGAGGAAATTCAACTTTCCCCTTGGGTCAGGTGACGTGTCTCAGTGTGACCTTTTCCTTTTTTGCTCCTTCAGTTCCTGAATGTTCCCATGTTTCGCAACGTGACGCTGAAATGTCTGACAGAGATTGCTGGCGTGAGCGTCAATCAGTACGAGGAGCAGTTTGTCAACCTGTTCACTCTCACCATGAGCCAGCTCAAACAGGTTAGCGGCAGTTTAACCATGTTGCTGTTTACTGACTGGTTGTTTTACAACCAAAGTGAAAACTTGTGGCTTTGCTTGCCTAGATGCTGCCTCTGAATACGAACATCAAAGTGGCGTATGCCAATGGGAAAGACGATGAGCAGAATTTCATCCAGAACCTGAGTCTGTTTCTCTGCACGTTCCTTAAAGAACACGGGCAGCTGATCGAGAAACGACCCAACCTGCGTGAGACACTCATGGAGGTAGAAAAGCTGAACTCTTTTCTGTTAAAAAAAACCCCAAAAAAACTAGATTTTTTTTTCATTTCCCTTCCCTGGTTTTATTTTAATTAAAAACATAAGCTCAAGGGTATGATTCACATTAGTTCTGCTATATTGTGGTTAAGAAAAATCTCCCTCTGCTAAATGGGGACTAACCCTCAGACTACAGTTTTTATTTCTTTATTTTTTAAGATTTGTTGCTCGTGGGCTCCAGATTTTGTTACCTGAACCAATTTTCTCAGTGGATAAAAGTAAAACTAAAGCTGCACAAATATATCATCTTTAAAATATCTGTATGTGCAATGTTCATATAGCAAAGGATTGTTTGGAGTGCAGTAGTTGTTGGGAAATATGTTAAGAGTTTCTTATGTTGTAATGTTTATGCTAAAAGCTCACACCAGATATAAGTGACATGACAAAAATGCTCAAATTCAAATGGAGAAAGAAGAAAACTGGGATATTTTACCTGATATTTACACATATTTTGCAGCCCGACTTAGAAAAAATCCAGCAAACCCTGTAAAGGCTTTTTCTTGTTTTTGTCTTTGCTGTTTGACTATAAAAAGATTAAAGCTTCAGTGAAGGAATCTCTTTTAATTTCTTCCTCAAACTCTTTCTGTTCTCCAGGCCCTGCACTACATGCTGTTGGTGTCGGAGGTGGAGGAGACGGAGATCTTTAAGATCTGCCTTGAGTACTGGAACCACTTGGCAGCAGAACTGTACAGAGAAAGCCCATTCTCCACCTCAAGTACTCCTCTGCTGTCTGATGTTCCTCCTCGAAGGCATCTTTACCTGCCTGTGCTGTCCCAGGTGAACTTCATCTTATTTGATCATCTTTCTATGCACCACTACATATATTTTATGCTGTACATAACATGTGCAGGTATTAAACAGCTCATTGAGCCACTTGAATGAGTCGAAGGCCATCACAGATTGCTGACATCAGTCCGTTTCCTCCTGCAGGTCCGTTTGCTGATGGTGAGCCGCATGGCCAAACCAGAGGAGGTGCTGGTGGTGGAGAATGATCAGGGCGAGGTGGTCAGAGAGTTCATGAAGGACACAGACGCCATCAATCTGTACAAGAACATGAGGGAAACTCTTGGTGAGTGGTTAGACATTTGATGGTCAAAACTATGTTGTTGCTCTTCATCTTAGCAATATTAATGTAGCTATCTAAATGTTTCTCTGGTATACAAGGAGAAAGTGACTGATTTTTTTTTCACTGTCACTACCAGTAACTTACTGCTAACATACCCTTGCTAGCTAGCGCCTCTTTCGTGGACACCAAGCTGGGTTCAGAGGTTTTGCTCGGCTTGATATTTATGCAAGCATAGCATAAATATCAATATGTTGCAATTTCCCCCAACAATCCCCTATATTTATAATTTTTTCAGTCATAAATTCCATTCACAGTAACATTAAAGGTCTTACAGTCTTATATTTCATTTGATGCCTTGAATCATGTCTGCATCCTGTCACACAATGTCGTTGTTTTATTTGTTTCTCCCTGTGTCTGAATCCCCGCAGTATATCTGACACATCTGGACTACGCAGACACTGAGCGAATCATGACAGAGAAGCTCCACAACCAGGTGAACGGCACCGAGTGGTCATGGAGGAACCTGAACATGCTCTGCTGGGCCATTGGGTCTATAAGCGGGGCGATGCATGAGGAGGACGAAAAGAGGTTCCTGGTTACTGTCATTAAGGTGGGATGCAGTGAAGAAACTGTTTAGTAATAAATACATGATGTTGTTACCAGTTGTTGACAGCATTTGTAACTATCTGTGCAGGATCTGCTTGGCTTATGTGAGCAGAAAAGGGGTAAAGATAATAAGGCTATAATAGCGTCAAACATCATGTACATCGTGGGTCAGTATCCCCGTTTCCTGCGAGCTCACTGGAAGTTCCTCAAGACCGTCGTCAACAAGCTGTTTGAGTTCATGCACGGTGAGTCAAAATGCAGTTTTATACCAACCTGGATATTTATTGTCAGGTTCTAAAAGCATCCATAACCAGATGATCAGTACTAGACTACTAGTACAGTCTTACTAATTGTAGATCCCTTTAAAGTATGAAGTGAACGTTGTTGTATCTGTTTAACATTTGAATAAAATTTTTTATTTATTTTTTTAAACCATCTTTTGCTGCAGAGACTCATGATGGCGTCCAGGATATGGCTTGTGACACGTTCATCAAGATTGCTCAGAAGTGCCGCCGCCATTTTGTTCAGGTTCAGGTGGGTGAGGTGATGCCCTTCATTGACGAGATCCTCAACAACATCAACACAATCATCTGTGACCTGCAGCCTCAGCAGGTCAGTCTGAAAGCATTTTACACCAACACTGTGAATAAAAACATACAGGAACATCGAGTCTAACCTGCCTTTGCGTTGTCTGCAGGTTCACACGTTTTATGAGGCCGTGGGTTACATGATCGGCGCTCAGACGGACCAGGCGGTTCAGGAGCTTCTGATAGAGAAGTACATGCTGCTCCCTAACCAGGTTTGGGACAGTATAATCCAGCAAGCCACCAAGGTGAGAACAACGTCAGGAAATCATTTTGATTAAGGGTTCTGTGTCAGAGTGTGTGCTGCATCTAAAATTTGGATTCTGCTGCAGAATGTGGACATTCTGAAGGATGCAGAGACGGTGCGCCAGCTCGGCAGCATCTTGAAGACCAACGTTCGGGCCTGTAAAGCTGTCGGGCATCCCTTTGTTGTCCAACTGGGTCGAATCTATCTGGACATGCTCAACGTCTACAAATGTCTCAGTGAAAACATTTCCTCGGCCGTCCAGACCAATGGTCAGCTGACGTTCACTAACCTTTGTTCTCATGTTTTTGGTATTTATATTTGGTAATGGTGATTCATTCAAACTGTTTTTCTGTGCAGGCGAGATGGTGACAAAGCAGCCTTTGATAAGGAGCATGAGGACAGTGAAGAGGGAGACGCTCAAGCTGATTTCAGGCTGGGTCAGTCGCTCCAGTGACCCTCAGATGGTGAGGCTGCCCTTTGTTTCCTCAAAGCGCCCTTTTTTTTTTAATTGGTTGTTTTCCTTTTCTTATAACACAGTTTACAGAGAGAGGCATTATTCTAAATGTTCAAGAACACAGAGCCTATTGGAAAAGCAAAACTGTATTTTAGCAAAAAAAAAAGTGTAAAAGTCCTAACAATCTAGATATTTTATGTATCTAGAAAACTGTTTTTAAGCAGGATGAGCAGCTTTAATACGGATGTATTTAAACTTGGCCTCTAAACAAGTGAGACTTTTCGAGAAGCCTGTTTCAGAAACAATCCTCCAAACTAGTTTCACACAAATACTTCTGGTTTTAGAGTCATTTAAACACATCTGATGAGATTTGCTAAAGTTTTATTAAAAGTGTAGACATAAGTGATGTTTTCTTTTGTCCTTTTAGGTTATTCATCGTGTTGTACTGAGACAACTATTCAGCCGAGGCTTTAAAATAACTTAGTGTACCATATTTATCACTGATAAATCAGTTATAACAGTGCTGTCACTGGAAAAACATATTTTGGTGTCTTGTCTTTACACAGGTACCAAACGTTTGCATTTAGAGCTGTTGGATATGGAGCTGTTTTATTTGATCATATGTTCATGTAGAAGTTACTTCTAAAACCCCATCTGGGGCTTAATGTCAAAGCAGATTTATTTAGCTTCAGCGAAAATTTAAACTTCTGCCAATTTAGGATGTAAATAGTTTCTTAAAAAGCTAAAATAATTTTGGATTCTTTGGAAATATTAATGTCTTGCAAGTCTCCTGTATTCTACTTATAATGAGGACCACCCCTGAATGTTACCCTGCAATGCATTTTGGGAGTTTTATGTCTGTCTTGCAGGTACATTAAATTAGGTTTAACAGTTGAGGCTTTTTTTTAGTTTTCTCTCTGAAGTGCATTGCACCTGCACTTCTCTTTAAGTTGCAATACAAATCAGTAACATAACTTTTTTTAATTTGAAATATTGGAATAATGCAATATGACACAGTAAAATAGACAAGCATTTCAAAATATATACAAATAAATGTATTTAAATGAATCAGAAGTTGAAGTGAAAACACTAAAGATGTTTGTTGGTCTGTGGTTAAGGTGGGAGAGAACTTTGTGCCCCCCCTGCTGGAGGCCGTGCTCATCGATTACCAGAGGAACGTCCCGGCTGCAAGAGAACCTGAAGTCCTCAGCACCATGGCAACTATAGTCAACAAGTTGGGAGTTCACATCACCAGCGAGATCCCGAAGATCTTCGATGCAGTCTTTGAGTGCACTTTAAACATGATCAACAAGGTCTGCGGAGGATTAATGCTCTGAGCTCAGTTCTGTTGGAAACTGTGCTGACCTCAGCTCTGTTCTGGTTTTCTCCTTTGCTGTCAGGACTTTGAAGAATTCCCAGAGCACCGAACTCATTTCTTCTACCTGCTCCAAGCTGCAACCTCCCAGTGCTTCCCAGCCTTCCTGGCCATTGCTCCAGCCCAGTTCAAACTGATTCTGGACTCCATCATCTGGGCTTTCAAGCACACCATGAGGAACGTGGCTGACACAGGTAGGCCTGTCACAATGACTTAGCCTGGACGATAAACTCTCCCAAATGTTACAATACATGATTAAATTTTCAAGTAATATAATGGTGAAGGCATGATAATGCAAAAACACATTCTCAAAGATCAACAAACTTTAAATTTGAATAAATATTTTGAACTAAAACTGGAAGAGATTTTAAATATCCAAAATAAATAAAACACCAAATAAAATAAATTATTTGGTGTCTTTGTGAACATAATCGTCATTCGAGATAAGAGCTATTTGAAACCAAAACACCAAAGTGAAGACTTGTCATTCAGTTTTTGGTGGAAAGGGGGGGAAATAAATCATGCAAATGGAAATTACTCAGTTCATTTTAATTTACCAGGCAATTGATGATAATATTTCGACAGGCCTGGACACACGTTGGCTGTGGAATCTGCTTGATTAACTTTAGCTGCCAAATAAACTAGAGCTGAATGTCCAAACTGCTCCAAAAATAAAATAAATCAACTCACTGACGTTGTTTATTTTAAAAACAATTTTGAAGCCTGCATAACAATAAAGTAAGCATGCTATATTGTAATTAATCAAATGCAGTCTTTAATTTTTTATTTTACTTATTTTTTCGTATGAAGGGGATGTATAAACTCCAGCAGTTTTTGTGTAATTGAACTGTTAAAAGTTTGCAAACTCCTGGACTCAACTAGGGAGAGAAAGAACATTTTCCATATTTATTGAAGTTTGGTAAACTGTTTTGAGGCACAAAAATCTGTTTTTGAGTAAAAGTCACTGGATAAACATGGTCCTATTTACTATTAAATTAAAGGACACAAAAATGTAGTAATTAAAAAGAACAAGCACTTGATGTTTTACCTAAGATTTTTGTGAGGAGATTTTAATTTGACCTCAATAATTTTGCCTTAATTCAAAATAAGTCTCCAGCTGGATCAACAACCCCAAACAGGTTGGATCCATTTGCATCATATTTGAGTTGCAGTGAGAGGTCACAGAAAATTCGTCCCAAGAACCGCCAAGAAAATTCCTTCTCTAATCTTGAAATAAACACATAAATGTAGACGACTTAATGATAAGTCAGCCTTGGTTATTATTTTTTTGTTTATTATTCTGTCATATCATCTGTAAATGAAAAATAAAAGATGGATCATTTTTAGAGATGGGTTTTTGTTGTTCTCAGATGAATGGTAACACTGTCTGCCGTTAAAGCTTTGCTTGTTTGATCGCCTCCAGGCCTGCAGATCCTCTACACGCTCCTGCAGAATGTTTCTGCAGAAGAGGCAGCAGCACAGAGCTTCTACCAGACCTACTTCTGTGATATTTTGCAGCACATCTTTTCTGTGGTTACTGATACGTCACACACTGCAGGTAAATGAGGTTGACCTTGATATATATTGCTACACGTTCTGATGGGTTTTCAATCTCAAAAGGATTTTCTCCCATTTCTCATATTAAGATTTGATTACTTGTACGAACCGTTCACCCAGTTCATTCAGGATAAGGTGACATGTTTTTAGTTGTATTTCTATAACTGATTAGCTGCTTCTCTCTGTCTGAAGGTCTGACCATGCATGCCACCATCTTGGCCTACATGTTTAACTTGGTGGAAGAAGGGAAAGTCAGTGTTGCTCTGAGCACCACCAACCCCACCAACAACCAGCTGCATGTTCAGGAATACATCGCCAACCTGCTCAAGATGGCCTTCCCTCATTTACAAGAGTAAGAAACCAAATAATCACAACTCTGCTGCACATGCTGGTGTCTGACCATTAGGAAACACGGAAATAAAATTATATTTTCATTCAGAAGGTACCGGCTCCTCTGGAATCAATTTGGCGACATGTTGATGAATATATGTATATATTTTTTGCGTTCCCTCGCAATAAATTAGCAAATACACCTTGGTTTGTTTTGTATACAGTCACAGTGATGACAAATGTCAATTTACAATTGCACATCCAAGTCTTGAAAAAAAATTAAGAGATCACTTAAAATAATCAGTTTCTCTTGATTTTCCATTTTCATAGATTTATGTTTGGGTGAAATGAACATTATTTTATTCTATGAACTACTGACAACATGTCTTGGAAATTCCAAGCAAAAATTTATTTTATCTTTGCAGAAAATGAGAAATCAGAAATGGGCAAGATAAAAAACATGCAGTACATTCAGACCACAGATAACAGAAAGAAAACAAGTTAATATTCATTTAAAAATAAATGAATATTTGTTTTAACTCAGGAAATTAATGTTTGGTGAAAAAACCAGGATGTTTTCAATGGGGTTCAGTGCAATGGGCCTTTAATTTTTTCCAGAGCTATGTTATATTTTAAAGAGCCGTAGTGAAAACATGTTTAAGCATTCTTATCTTTTTGATACAGTAAAATGTTTGAACATCAATCTATTAACTGCATATTCAAACTGTCAACTGCAACATTACACCCTTGAAAATAACTCAGAAAAAGTCCAAATAGTTTGGATCATTTCTTTTATTCCTTTTTTGTTTGTTTTGTTTCTGTCTTTTTACACGTAAATTTGTGTTTGTATAAAAAAAAAAAGATAGAAAACTTCAGATATTTCACAAACATATTAAGACATGTAAAAGCTTTACCCAAACTTCATATTGTAGCAGACAGACTTTCAGTATTCAAGATGTCACATGAAGCGATTAGCAATTGCATACTTTTGCATGGGAAAATAAATATTTCCCATGTTCCCCAGTGGGCTATGTGAGCTACAGTACAGCTAATGATTTGTAATTTTTGACACCTGACTCTGCTTTTCTGCATTGTTTTAAATATCTTTTGTATTTCTCACATTTTCTGTTAACATCTAAATTTGGCTTTTGGTAAACTTATTGGAAATAAAATGGTTCACTTCTGCTAATTCTTGATAAACCGCATAGCTAAATGCATTCATTACTGTGATAGGATAGTTTTCAGTAGGTATATTTAGATAAAATGTCAGATAAACTGAAACTGTAAAGAACATGTTACAACAAGATAAAAGCATTATTTTGTTCCTCTTGGAAATGTTTTTCACTTGAACCTGATGAAATGTTGTGTGTGCAGTGCTCAGGTGAAGGTGTTTGTAACCGGTCTGTTCAGCCTGAATCAGGACATCCCAGCCTTCAAGGAGCACCTCAGGGACTTCCTTGTGCAGATCAAGGTCAGTGAAAGCTATTTCGGATAGGATATTTAACACAATGACAAATATAATACTGTAATAAAATTTAAAAATAACCACAGGCATTGATAATATTGGTATTAAGGTCTCAAAATCTACAAAGTAGAATAAATAAATTAAAAAAACAAAAGCTAAATAAATTCAAACATAAATGGGTAAAATAAAGCAGTGTGTACCTTTTAGTCTACACAAATATGATTTTCTTAAAGTGTCAAAAATACTTTTAAGACTGGTTGTGAGAAGTGGAGCAGCTAAAGCTTTTCCTCTGCCTGCATCTCCCAGAATGCTGCGCGGTTCAGTGAAATTGTTCCATTATTCCATCTGTCACAATATACTGTATGTTTGACTTATTCACCTTTTAAATTCAATTTTGCATATAGGTTTTATTAGAAGCTTTACAGTTTTAAAGCCAAACTCTGCACTATTTTGTTGTTTGTTTTTTGACGCATCAAAGCCTAAATCATAGCTCTGGAATACTAAAAGCTGCATTAATAAATGAAGAGGATTTTTCCTTTTCTTTTTAGAGGAATATGTGAAGATGAAAACAACTTCAAATTGCATCAACATTGTAACATCTAATTCAAAATCAGTTTCAAACCAATTCTTTTTGGGTTTAGATTGTCGACTGAAACATGCTAAATAGTCTGACACAAAACACTGTTAATATAGTTATCTATTGGCAAGTTATAACTAAAATTCATCTCTGGTGGCCTAACAGGAGTTTGCTGGTGAGGACACGACGGACCTGTTCCTGGAGGAGCGGGAATCGGCTCTTCGCCAAGCCCAGGAGGAGAAACACAAGCTGCAGATGTCTGTGCCTGGCATCCTGAACCCCCATGAGCTGCCAGAGGAAATGTGCGACTAAATCACCTGCAGCGTAAAAAGATCAAGCTCAGAGGCGCGAGGATGCTTCTTCATGAGTGATTTTCTTTTCAAGTGTTTGAAGTATTTGAAATTGTTTGGAAAGAGAATTTGGGGCGATAGGAAGAACCCTGGCTATCGGTTGTTTGTCGACCAAATCAATGTTTATATGTAAATGAGAATCGCCGTCAGTTTTGGTATATTTCTTTTCTTTACCATCTTATTTTATACAAAGGTTTTTGTGTGTGACATGCCATCTTTTGTTTGTTATTAAAGCTTTGATTGGCAACACGGTTCTTTTACATCTGCTTGAAGTTTCAAAAATAAAAGGTTAGTTTTAATCCCTCAACTCGATAGATTCAACTCCTGCTCTTTGTTAATATGTAAAATATAATGTTAAGACATTTGCCATGTTAATGTGAAAGATTGCTCGGTTTCAAAAGTGCTTTGCACTGAATAGAATGAATGTGATGCTCAAGGATAGCTCGGTCCTTGTTTTTTTGTCAGTGTGATTATTTTGTTTTTTGTTTCTTGCTCTTTTGTCCTTAAACGGGTTGGAGCTCTGCTTCTGCTATTGGGTGTAACTGAAGGTTGTGTGCAGATCATCCTGTTTGTAAACCTTTCCAAGTACAATATAAAGTTGGCTATTTTTACAAAACAACTGTATGCCTGTTCTTCAAATTATAATGTATTTTTGAACCATCCAGTGCCTTGAGATTACAATAAAAAGCAGCTTGATGAAGTTTTAACATTGCAGAATTTTACAAAAGACAAATTAAGTTTTCTTTTTGTATATTTGGGTCAATGAGAACAAAACTAACCTGACTTTAAATCCACAGAGACTCGAGAGGAAGATGACTAGAAGGCTTCACCAAACCACTCTGCAGTCAGATTCATGCAAAAGGAGCCCCAACCAAGTAGTGCCATACTTTTCAGTACGAGTCCTTTTTTAAATTTTCTAATATGTTTTAGGTTAACTAAAAGGCATAATCATTCATGATTATTCAAATCTTTTCAAATATGGGAGTTATCTTTTCAGAGTTGAATTGTTAATTGTAAAGCTCTATCTATATAGATGTAATGATCTATAGTGATCAAACAAAATCCAGTTGATGAAATTTAATGAAAACGACCACAGACCCTGAAGTCTGTGATGCCTTATTCGATGTCACCAGAATTAAGATTTATCCTTATTTAAAAATATTTAAGAACAAAATTAGAAAAAATAGTTTTTTATTTAATTTAAAAAAGTTACTTTTTTTTATTAAATAAAGTTAATAAAAAAATAGGAAAAAAAATACCTACGATGTCCTTGAGCTCACCTGACAAACATCGGTTAAGTTTAAGAACTCTCGCGAGACCGCCGAACCAAAAAACGAACCGGCGAAGATAGCACGGAAACTCCCGAGCTTCCTACATGCTGTATCGACCCCCCTCCCCTCCTTTTTCAACATGGCTGCAGAGTCTTCTCCCAACTAACGCTCAGATTGGTGACTGTGTCGGTTTCTATCTTTCAGTGCCTCTTACCTTTTCGGTGTTCATCATCTTCACTCGGATGCAAAGCACGTTCTCCGCCCCGCTGTTTGATTTCACTGAGTGGAGTAACCTTCGCCAATCACTCCCTGCACTGGGCCTTTTTTTTTTTATCTCCAAAACAACTAACAACAGTTTTCAGTGCAATGGTTTGAGTAAGCACAGTCAGTTGCCCTCTTCATGAACAATGTGTGAAAACTGCGCCGAGCTGGTGGAGGTTTTAAATGAATGTAAGTAGGATTCATTTTGTTTGTATTTTGCTGACTGAACTAGCTGGATGATGTTAGCATTGTTAGCACGGTGGCTAGCTAGATATAACTTTGTTTTCTCGATTAGCTTTCCTTTCTGTGCATGCATGTTAACCACATCGACCTCAGTGTTGTGACATCCTGTGGACATATTTTGTAGTGGCTGACACTCGCGTTTTCGCATCGGTCTGTCTCGGTTTGCTATGAATACATTGAAGCCTTTCTTCCTTCCAAAATTGCAGTTAGTTTGGGGCCTGTCGTTCAAATACCACCCTAAAAAACAAGCTCGTAAATACTCTGGAATCACTATGTGTGTGACATTACAGTGAACACTTCAGTGTTGTTCTCCCTTACGAGCAAATGTGAATTGAAGTGATGTAAATATTGTTAGAAGACGGATTTACGAGTTAGCAAGCTGAGTTAGCAGCTTGAGCTAGCGAGCAGGCTGACTTTGTTTGATGTGTTTGTCAGGTCAGTCTGCTAGCTGTCCACTCCGCTGCCACCCATTGTTTTGCGGACTGATGGGGTTGTTGTTCGGAACGGCATTAGATCTCTCTAAAATGTGATTGCACCAACAGCTACTGACAGTTAGATGTAAACAAACATTGCTAGGGATTGTTTCGGAGAGTCCGGTGAAATGTTCTCGGAGCTAACGGCGACTAAGCTAGGCAAGAAATGTAACGGCTGCAATAAGGCGCAGACTTTTGTCATAAACACGCCGGTAATCCTCCGTAATTTGGACAAAAATATTTACTTAGTTCTTCTTTTACATTGTAGTTTTATTTCTTTACCGTTATGCCTTTGGTTTTTGGGGAAGTTTGTTAGTTTATCCCATCCCAGATCTGGCTAATGCTAATTTAAGTCATGAATACATAATGCCTTTTTATTGCTGACATGTAACTATGGGGGGTTTTGCGCTTTAGGTGTCCTCAGCCATTTTTAAATTTGCATAATGGTTTTGGAAACCGGTTTATATCATGAACTGGTTGATATTTTGGGATTTTCCTGTTTGTGATGGAGGCTATTGTGTCTGCTGGTAGTGATTTGGGGAAATGTTCTCCCAGAGGCTGCTGTTTATTAAACCTCACCATGGAGAATTTAGTTCAGTTAATTTATATAGCACCAATTCATAACAAGTCATCTCCAGGCACTTTCAATGTATAATTGAACTGAAAGTCGTTTCAGTTCAATTATACACACATTCCAGTTGATCTTGCTTATCAGAAAGTTCATTTCCATATTCAAATCAGTTCAAAAAGTTTTTTGTCTGGGTAACTTATGTTTCTATTGCTGAGTATTTCAATTATAATTTGGATTTACTATATTTTCATGGTTATTTTTGTTCTTTTCAGTCATCACAATGTCCCCAAAACTCTCTGTAACAGGGCATGAAATGCAGGAAACAGAGAAATATTATTTGCACACATGGCACTTACAGTACAAGGACTTACCCATTTTTACATCAAAGCAGTTCTTTGCTACTGTGATATTGTACTCTTGTATATTGTGATGATTGCACCAGCTGTTCAGTGTCATAGCGGAAATAATAAATAAGTAAGTAAATATAGTATCTTTCAAGTTTGGAGTTACAAATGAACCAGCACATTTTTAATTATTCTTAATAAATCAAAGTGAATAGTATAATAAAAGTAATCATTATAAAAGCAAATCATAACATTTTCCAATCCAGTAATAGATTGGAAAACATATACTAGTATTTCATTATTTTGTTGCTGCGATACACCGTCAGGTTCACTTGTCAGTAGGTCTGCACAGTGTGTCGTCATCACATCAGTGAGTACCACTATCCTGTGTTTTTTTGGACACTTTTCTGTTCTAACACACCTGAATCAAATGAACGGGTAATGACCAGGCTTTTGCAAAATTCCAGCCAACCCACGGATGTAATTCAGCTTTTAGATTCAGGTGTGTCGGCATAAAGATTAATTTAAATGCTACAACATGCCTGTGTGTAATATTCATATAGCTAAGGACTGATTGGATTGTAATACATCTTGGCTAATATATTCCAGGTGTTATGATCTTTAGTTTTGCTTGCTGATGTAGTATGTAGCCTGTTGAACATAGTTTCACAGTAGTAGATGTTCGCTTTGCACACAGATGACGTCACTAAAAATGCTAAATGTCACAGAGTGATGGAGGCACAGACTAAAAACAGAGGAAATGGGTATTCACTCTGTGCAATATGTCAGTTTCAACATTGTCGAATATTGAGCAGCAGTACTTGCTAGTATCATAAGAATTGTGATAAGTGCTGATTGATAATGTTTGCTTATCTCTAAAGCTATAGCACAGAGCGTCAATAAATATATGGATATTAAAATACTATTGAATGTAATTACTGTACACTGTTAAGCAGTACCGTTGTTTATTGTTCCTTTTTGACACTGACTTAGTTCATTTTATGATGAGCCAATTATATTTCTAGAACAGTAGTTGATTTTGTGTTTCTGACTGCACGCAGTGAGAGTCACTGTTCTACAAAGACACTTTTATAACAGTTGGAGCTGCTGTTTCTAACCTGCAGATGGTGAATCTGAGCTTATTTCAACTTCAGATGATCAGTTAAGTAGTTTTTGGAGCTCAGATAGAAACTTGACTTTTGCTCAGTTTTATTTTGGTGGTGATATTAGGCCATGGATCAGTGTAGAGTTTGCAAACCAAAATAAACAGTAGGTCATAGGTATTAGTAGAGACTGCGGTAGACTTTTTTTAGTTTTTAAAGGTTTTGTTGGGTCTCGTGGCCCTTATTTGACAGTCAGACAGGAAATCGGGTTAAAAGAGAGAAAGGGAAGACATTTGCCAAAGTTCATGAGGCTGGGACTCAAAACTGCGTCTGCTGAGTCAAGGACTAAAGCCTCTGTGTATGGGTCGCACGTTTCACATTTTTTTGACTGATGGAGTCAAAAAAATTATTTTTATCTTACCCAAAATTACATTTACAGGCAGCTGTCTTTAATTTTTATTCATTTCAACTAATATTCAACCAAAACGAGCCAAACAGAAAATCCACACCTTGCATTCATACATTAAGACATAGAATAATCAATTTCAAAGATAGTTGATTGTAGTTTCAGCCCTAAATCGTTCTGTATTATTAGTCAGGTTGGAACAAAAGAGTCAGATTTGTACTGACTGACGTTTTGCCACCTTGTTAGTCTGTAAATGTAAATCTGCTTTTGGCTTATTAAACAGCAGGTTTTACTACATCACACGGAGAAACAGCGTATGATAACTGGAGAAACAGAACGGAGGGTGTTTCACAGTGGGGCGCCGTCAGCTGTGACCGCTCTGTCAACAAGACTGGCAGCTCCATATGCTGTGTCTGAAGGTGACCTGTGACCTTAGATCTGCAGCAGCAGCATGTGTTTGAGGGAAGTGGAGCAGGAGAATCCAGTTTAACAACGTGCAGGATTGTTGTATGCAGACTTGCATGTGACTGTCACTTCCCAACTTCCCAACCGCCAATCGAAGTTACCTGCATACATTTTGTGATTAATATCCGCTTTATTAGAACCAGCTTTCATAAATCTGTGTATTTAGATGAGAGATACTCTGATGGATTTACTGTCACACAAAGCTTTGGAGATGTAAATCCAGCCTTAATGTGAAATAAAAGTGAAACGTTTCTCACTTGGTGCCTCATGTGAGCCAATCAGGCTTTCTGTGTTTGAGCCCAATAAATCAGAGCAAAAAACTAAAATATATTTCTACTAAAAAATTAGCAGCTTCTGGTTTACAAATCACTTCTTTTTCATCAGTTTAATTGATTTTGTGAAATAAATGGATTAGAGCAGCTGCTGTATTTCTAAATCTTATCTGTTTGTTCTGACTTATTCAGGACTCTTTGTGGCAGATCTATTTAGTATAATTCTATGCTTTGAGCTCTGATCGGTGTGATGTTTTATTATTTTACATTATATTTATAATTCCTAACTGTCCTCTCTGAACTTTTCAAAAGATTTGTTGCAGTTATTTATACACGTTTATTATTTATTTTACATCGGCTGTTTTACTCCCAGTTGCACTGACGGAACAAATTAAAGTTGTTTTTAAAAGTTTGGCCATGCTTGTGAAAGCTATTGGTGTATTTAGGTAAAAAGAAAAAAAGTAACCTTTTTAAGTCAAGCTTTGTTTTTCTGTATCGGATCGGTATCAGCTGATACTAAAGGTCACATATCTGTATCAGAAGTGAAAAAGTGGATCGTGCATCTCTAATTGTGACCAATAAAATAAAATGCTCCATCGGTTATTTGCATTGATAGAAAAGATTTCATTTTTTTCTCCTCAAAATTTATTCCAGCTCCACTAAAATGAGGTTTAATTCACTCCCAAAGCCTTTCACAAATTAGCGCTTAAAGACATCCATACAGAGAGTTGAGGGTTTTTCTGTCTTAATCTTTTTTTTTTTCTCCCCATTTTCAATGTGCAGTTTGAAGATGACGTCAGTACATTCTTCACTGGCAAATAGAGCCAATTTTTATCAGTGCAAAGTGTTTGGATGTTTCTTTTCTACCTGAAATGAGTTCTTAGACTAGTTCCAGTACTTTCTAATTGCATTTTTTATTGCAATATTGGTTTTTCATGTCGTCTGTTTCACAGTATCTGGACAAAAACATATAATTACTTCAGGGAAACAAGTCTTGGAAAACTGTTCATGCTCAGTGAATTTTCCAACATTTTTTCTAGGGCCGAGACTCTGGTGCATTTATTTTGATTAATTGATTAAATAGTTAAAAACATTTAAATTAATTTTAGATCTATTTTTTCTTTGTACATTACATTTTCTGGGTTTTTTGTCATGCCTTTAAATCTGACGCACAAGAAACATTTGCAAATAACTTCACAATTTAAATTGTTTTTATAAAATTACAAAAATCTTGTATTAATCAACTTTTTATTTCCAACTATTAACTGGTAATCCAAAAAACAACAGATCAGACCTCCACTGTATTGATAAGTCAAGCAGAAAGGGCTGAACTTTTCAAATTTGGACGTCAAAAGTATTTTTTTTAGGCTGCAGATGCATCTGTGCTACAAATGATCGAGCATACACAAAAAGTTTTATTTCATTTCACACAATAAAATGTTTAATTTAAAAAAGATTCTGCTGACTTGCATATTTTAATGTATTTCTGATAAGTTTTCCTTCAGTGTCTTATAAGCCTGGCGGGCCACCAGGCTTTACTTGTGCCCCCACCAGGCTAAGCATTGCTTGTTTTTTTAAGGCTTTTTAAAATGTTTGCATTTTTAAGACTTTATAGTTGATGTTCAGGTATTAATCTTTCAGTAACACATAATTATCTAGTGATAAAATTTCCTGTCAGCTTTAAACATTTTTTAACTCAAAAACATGACTGGCGGCTGCATGAATGACTGCACCCAACCGCCAGGCTTAGCAAGTTTTTTGGGGGAAAGTTTGTTTAATGTTACTTAAAAAAAGAAAAAGTGAAAAATGAGCAGAATTAATTGTCCTAGACTAAATATATTCCTGGCATCTACTATAGTTTCACTAACACTTAAACATCTCAGAATGTGAATATTTAAGATGCCTTTATTGAGGTCTGTACTTTCGTTGTGTATCCCTCCACTCTGTGCAACACCTGTTGGGAACTCCTAATGGAGGGCTTGAAATTCTAGAGCAGCATGTGTCGCGGTCCGTACGACGAGCTTCTGTTCTCACTTAGAGCTGGAAACGGTCCCGCCTGTGGGACCAGAGTGCCGGGCCGAACCCTCCTGGTTCTGTTTCACATTGGGAGTCTTTGGTGGCAAATTGAGGACGTTGATTCAGGGAGGACACTTGACTCCGTCAGGCTGGGTGGGAGCTTTGTGGAGCTGCATGGAGGCCAGAACAATGACTGTAATTTGAGAAGCAAGCCACTCTGGTGCCATTAAAAGCCATTGGTATGACTAGTACGTGATTTTTTTATTTATTTTTTGACGAACAGGAACGCATAAAGATGAACAAACACTTCACGTCTTCATCTTTGCATTTATTACAAATAAGCCTGTTGCAATAACCAATTAATTGCATGATGAACTAAAATGATTTCTTTTTCTTTTTCTACCAAAAACTGGGTGATAAAAGTTAAATCTGGTGTTTTGGTCTCATCTAATCCATTTTTCTTCAGGACAGTTTTCTTTAGAGAGACTTCATAATTCATTTTATGTGTCACTTTTGTTAATTTAATTTAGATATTTAAAGATGTCTTCCAGTTGCAGTGTTAAGTTTAATCTTATATTATTCTCATATTAATATGAGAATATTAACATGAGAATTCATATTAATATGAATCCTCATATTAATCTTTGAGAATTCTTGCATAATTATGCCACTTCCATTAGTTATCATTTATCGCAATAAATCCTGGGACAATTTATCATCCAGCTAAGGTAATTATTCTGACTGGCATAATAATAGCAGCTAAAATTAGTTTGCAGCTGATGCCAGAGTGAAGTTATTCCCCTCTGCCTGTTTAATTTTGTTAAGATAACCAAATTTACAGCTCACTATTCTTAGGAGACTTGCATTAGATGCAGGTCCAAGATTTCTGGGCTGTAAGGAAAGAATGTTATCTAAAAATCTCCACATCTGGCAGAAGAACCAGATGCCTGGAAGTGACATTAGTGAGAGATTTTATCTGTTCTGTGAAGGACTCGGATGTTTAGAGAACATTAGCGAGCAAAAAGCGTCTCGAAGGCCAAGAGACACAGCAGACGGATCAGGGAAAAAGTTGTATAAAAGTTTCAATTAGTATTGGGTTATAATAACAATTATAATGAGTAATGATGCAGAAATCACAGCTTCATGGTCTTTTCAGTCTTGTATACTCTCTTTGACTTTCCGATGTCGATTTTTAGCAACTCAAGTCAACAAACATTCTGTAAATATGTTGGTCAACAGCCAAAAAACAAATTTTGATGTGCTGAATCCAAAAATCGCATTGGTTTTTCTCAGTCAACTTCCTGAACTACGGCTGCAACACGAGCAACAAATTGCATGACTTGTTCTCACATATGGAACTGATAATGTCACAAAAATGTCATCAATTTAGTCAGACGATCGTATTTCTCTAAATCAAATTAGAATAAAAACCTGACCTGATTTAGAAAATGGATGTCATCTTTGGATTTAGCTGTGCAAAATATTCCTAATTCAGTTGAAAAGAAAATGGACAACTTCCCAAAAATATTTTTTGTAACCAATGTTGTTTTTAATTATTTTAGATCTCTGTCCTCACTGAAATGGTCCTTTTTGGAGCGCTATAACAGTGTTTCTGTGTAAGGGATTATAGTGCAGGGTAAAAATTCTCCACCTTTGCGCTTTTTAATAAAAGTGATGCTGTCATAACATGCACACTGCTCTGTCTCTTTATGGTGTTTTTCCTTTATTGGCATGGCAACATGTAGATGGTAAAAGCAAAACTGAATATAGTGTTTACATTTCTGCAACACTTGGGAGGACAGCAAGCTTTATTTGATTTTGTTTTGGGGTGTTTTCATTAAAATCTAAAACAACTGCTTTGTTTTTTTTTGTTTGAAGGTTTTTTCATTTGGTCTCTAAGTTGTGGTTTGTGTTTTTTCTTCAGTATCTGATGCAGATGGCAGTGAAGGAGGCTTCCAGCTGAAGAAGGAACATGCATTGCGAGTGCTGGGCTACATCAGCTCCTGGTCACAGAGGTCAGTCTTCGTACTGCTGGATGAATCCGATCGATTCTGCAGGGAGGCTAACATGAAAAAAGGGTTTTGAAATTGAAAAGAATGTAATTTTTTAGGATGTTTTCTCTAAATAGGATAAATGTTTCATAGCATCACTATGTAACAGTTGTAATAGTTATGGGCTAAGCAGCTAACTGCGGCTACAAAAGCAGAGTCAGAAGAGTGGCCCTTTTTAAGGAGTCTGAGGGTGTGAATGGAAAAAAAACAAAACAGTCCTTTTGGCTTTTGTGTATATATATTAAGTGATTTGTATATAAAAAAAACAAACAAACAAACAATTGCACAGTACAGAGAGACAAGATAACTAACTCAAAATAAATTAGTGTCCAAGATCATGAAGTCCATAGTTCTTTGTTCCTAGCTCACCATCTTCAGATCCGGGTGAGGATCTGATCCATCAGGAAAAATAAAAACCCGACCTTCTCAGAGAATGGGCGTACTTAGCCTCAATCAGCTGGGTCAGAATCCCATGTGACGGTCCACATAAGCCGTGCCAATAAATTCAAGCAATCCTATCAGGGTGTTCAAATGTTTGGGCACATTTGTGCCGAAGACGCCAACAGCAGGCCACAATCACACTGAACAGCTGAGCATGTTTAACCTGCGCGCTGGAGGCGGGCTTTAAATAAGCTGGAGAGTTTGGGACACCACAGGAAGTGGGCCCGCAAAAATAAAAGTCTTTAATTGCGGGTTACAACTAACTGGAATCTTGTATCTTTGATAGATGGATAGATAAAAACTTTATTTCAGACTCGAGGTCCAACCAAAAAACAAAAGAAATAACCAGATATTTGTTTCCACAATCATGCAAAAATAAGATTTAATCACTTAAAGTCACCTGTACCAGTGTCTCCAGAGCTGGAAGATGGTTTTCTTTTATGTTGTCCCTTGTTCTCTGGCCTCATCTGCAAACACATTTTTATATTAAAAAGCTAAATTTTAGTGTTCTCAAACAGTGAAGACAAATTGGATTACCAGTACCAGTCAAAAAAATAAGAAAATGTTTTCTTCTTCTTCTGTGTTGTTTCCAGGCAATGTCTGTGCTGCTTCAAAGAGTACAAGCATTTGGAGGTTTTTAATCAGCTGGTTTACGCCCTCATAAACCTGGTCATCACTCAGATCAACAGCCTGAGAAACCAGCTTTGCAGTGCCCAGAACCTCACGCACAAAGGGTCTGGGACCGAAGAGGGCAGGCCCGACTGGGCCGCTGGAGAGTCTGCACCCGGCTCGCTCCCCCAGCCGGCCTCCCCCGGGGAGGACGAACCCGTCAATGTGGAGAGGGACTCTGCCGAAGAGGATGCCAACACACCCGACCCAAACCAGAAGAAGACTCAGAGCCACGAGCAGGAAAAAATCCATCCGGATGGAGCCCAAGCGAACCCACTGGGACCTCTGGATGGTGGCGCTGAGTCTGGGAATGGGGAGAACGCTGCTGGAGACGGAGGCGACAACCTGGATCCCTTCAGCTCTTGGACCACAGAGGAGAAAGAAAAACTGCTGCTGTGTGCAGCCAAGATTTTTCAGATCCAGTTCCCTCTCTACACGGCCTACAAACACAACACGCACCCCACCATAGAGGTGAGAACAAACCATAAACACAACGCGTGTTGGAATTTAATAAGAAATCCCAGACATTCTTCAGTTTACATGTAACCAACCCAAAAGTCCTGCTGAGTGGGAAGAAAACGATAAAGGAGTTCGTTAGCACTTTGCTTTCAATATGGCCTCTCAAATTGAACATGCATTTTGTAAAGTAACTTAATTTTACCATGTCTTCCTTAAAAAACTCAACATGAGCATGAAACTAAAAACCAAACACTGACACGCAGTCACTGCTTCAAATTAAACAAAGTTCCTGATCATTAGAAAGTGAGCACAGGCTTTTACTTTGTGCAGGTTTTTTATGCTTCTTACATTTTGGTGTTGAGCATTTTTAAAAGGAAGATTAAAATGCTGATTTAAATCCCTTGAAAATGATTTAAAAGGAAGAGATTCTCAGTTTTGCTCATATTGTTTGAGTTCTTAAATAAATAAACATCTTGAACAACTAACTATGTTCTGTTGAACCACAGCAGGTTATTTAACTTGTGATTTAAGTTGTATTTTACTAGTTAATTTTTGTATTTATCTATTTTATTTTATATTTTTTTGATGCTCTAGGCGTATTATGTGATTTGTATTCATTAATATTTAAATACGCTTTTTTTCTTCTGGTGACTATTTATCAAGGAAATTTTAAGAAATCTTTGTTTTGTAGTTACACATTTGTTTGACCAAATAAAACAAAAATCTGTGAAATTGTTATTGAGGTATTTAAAACGTGTATCATGCTATCATTCTTAGCACGATCGCCCAGGCCATGTAAAAGAGTTTTTTTTAGATTACTTTGGATTTTGCCATTCATGTTTTATTAAACTGCTGTTGCCATTCTTGTTTTTTATTGTATTTTATTTTTTTAAATGTATTTCTAGGACATATCCGCTCATGAAAGCAACATCCTGGGCTCCTTCTGCGACATGAATGTAAGAACCTTTGTTACTTTTTCTTCCTTAAAATTATACTACTACACCTATTAGTTCCTCACAAAGAACTTTAACATCAAATTAAAGGTTAATTATATCTGTTATTCACTGTTGGGATGAATTTTATGGGTGCGGCTCATAAATTGAGCTGCAAAAGGGAGATTATTTTTGCTGGTTTATCCAGAATTTCTAAACACCAGCTGGTATTCTAGGACAGCTGCTTCTATAAATTTTACATTTGGTCCAAAATGCTCATAATTTAGTAGTTTAATACAAGTTAATACTTGCTGTAATTACTGTAAATATTTGTAACAAATATCACCAGTTTTGCTTGCACCTTGTTCAGTTTTTTTTAAGAGATGTCAGGTTTACTGCAACTAGTTTTATTTTGTATTTTCCCACAAATTTGATCAACAGCAGCAGTCTTGTGTCATGCATATTTTTCATTCTGCGTTTGGTTTAGACGACTGTTAGTTTTCTGACGTTTGGCCAGAGAAACCTGAAACTCAAAGTACTGAATCTCCATATTTGGACATATTCTAAAGTTTCGGCTTCCAGTTCATTAACTCTGTTTTGTTCCATGAATCAGCAAGATTTATATTTGTCCTGTGAGCTATTAATTCTGCTTTTTATCTGCTTTTTTTTTAAAGTGCCTTCCTGTTTTGAGATATGTGACAGATATTTGTGTCTTCAGATGATTTAAAGATATTTTTTTGACTTTGTGGATGAATTTATTGCTTAAAATCTGAATTCAAGATTATACAATTAATTCTTCTCACTAAACTACTGAATGTCCCTTAAAGGTTTTATTTAAATAGCCAGAACTGACTGACATCATAGTTTTCATTCTCATTCCTGTTGTTTTTGGGTCATTTTGCTTTGTTTGGTTAACTGTTGCAGAAATTTCTTACCATTGTTTTTGTCAGTGAAAACAAAGTGCAGTAAGAATAATGTAATCTCTGTGGTAGCAAGGCTTCCTTGATGGTCCTGTTGCTGCTTTGTTTCCTTCTGGTCAATATGTTGCAGGATCAGATTCAGTTAATCAGAAACAGCAGTTTTTTCCCTCCTCTAACTGCACTCAATTATCTTGTGTGTATTTTTTCTCGTAGGTGTGACATGAAAGTAGTTCTGTGAACAAAACTTTTGTTTCAAAATGATTATTGATGCTCCCACCTCCATTTTCTGTGTAAATATTCCCCAGTCAATTTAATTTGCTGGTCATTTTTGTTTATGTTCGGATGCAAAACGAACATATTATGATTCTGCTTTGATTTTTAATTCAGGACGTGGAGGTGCCGCTTCACCTACTTCGCTACGTCTGTCTGTTTTGTGGGAAACACGGCCTCTCCCTGATGAAGGAATGCTTTGAGCTGGGCACACCAGAGAGCCTCCCCTTCCCCATCGCTCATGCCTTTATAACAATTGTCTCAAATGTGAGTCAGATGTTCTGTTAGTTGCACTCTTTACTCATATACTGAGGAAAATACTCACTCTAAATTAAAAAAAGCAGCCTTTTTTCATTAATTCCATATTTTCTCTAACAAACTCCCATTTTCTCTTACTATTTCTTACTCTGTATGTGACATTATATATGTTTTTTTCAGATACGAATATGGTTGCACATTCCTGCAGTTATGCAGCACATTATACCCTTCCGCACCTATGTAATACGGTAAGTTACAAACATGCCGATTCACTTTCATTAGAAAATAAAAGCACACTGGACAGTTTTTACATTTCTTTAGCAAGCTGTATTTCATTTGCTACGTTTTTTTAATCGCAGTTGTTTTTTTTGAATTTGTGTCTTTGCTGCATGTTTCCACCTCTTGGCCTCTGCAGCTGTAGCTGAAATCTTACTTGACGAACTGTTACTGCTTTTGGTTATTTGGCAGCCACATAAATGATTGAGCTAAGATCACATTTGGCGTTAATGTTTCCTTATGCTGATGATGTACAACTTCATATCTCTTGGTATGTTCAGAAAATCAGTGAGTGAATAATGCAGAATAATTTTTGGGCCTGAAATGTAAACTTAGTAGGCCAGCATTCAACTGAAACTAAAACACAGAGAGAAAAAAAATCTCTGTATTGTCTCACCGTTTGCAAAAGGACAGATTTCCTTATTGGTCTGTTGAGCACTGAATGGTTGTTAGTCTAAATACATTAGCTGGCCAGCTACCCACCATGCAGACCCTCGGGTTATTGGAGACCTTTTTGATGCTCTCAGGATCAGAGCTAAGCTGCAAAGGCAACATTTAGATTTATACTCTTTCCTAAAAACCTGAGGCACTCAGGAACTGCTGATTTCTGTGAATTAGAACTGAAAATATGACTATTTATGCAGCTTTCCCATAAAGTGGCAATGGTTACTTTCAGGGTAAATGACCATTTCCTTTCTTTATTTGATGCCATGCGAGTTAACACATTTTTTTAAAGATAATAATTGTTGCAAGTCATTTTAAATGCAGTTGAATTACCCTGTTTTTTTTGCTGGTGCTTGCCTTCTCCGATAATTAAGGAGCTGACCTTTTATTGAATGATGCATCCAACAACTGCTCTGGCCAGAATCTGTGCGATTTCGATCCGATTAGCAACGCCATCAAACCTGATTTCGGAGCCCTGCTTATTGCACTTTCACATGATTTTAAATATCAGCCGGTTTGCTCTCTGCACAGACTTGAACTGTTTCATAAAATGAGCACCGAGCTTTAACAATTGCTCCACCTGCTCCGTCTTTCTCTCTCAAATACCAGAGAGCCATAGGTTTGTCACTCAGAAGAGTTTCTGTCACCATGGCAACAGTTGCTGGGCTTCCAGTCAGGGTTTTTTTTTTTTTTTTTTTTTTCTCTTCTGGCAGGCCTGGTCATGTGACTTGTATATACATGTCTCTCCTGCATGTCACAGGGAAAATAATAAGATGGAAATGTTGTGTGTGCCTTGCTTGAGGAAGAGGCGACGCTTTCAGTGAAACGGAAACAAAATGGCCGTCCAAACCAGCAACATGTGACTGAAAGGCAGCGGCAAAAACTAGATGAATAAATTAAATGAGCATTGCTGTTTGCCAGTTTAGTTGTGGTAATAATTAGTTTGTATCCAAATATTTTAAATAAAATCTTCTGTTTTATTATTATGATCATCTCAACGCTATTAACCAAGTTTTTACAATGCAACAAAAGTTTAAAATCCTTCATTTGTTAATGCAGTGGTTCCCAAAGATTTTCTTCTGGACCCTCCTATAGATTACAGTAAAGTCCCCCCCAAAAATAAAAATCAACTTGGCACACACATTGTTCAACCAGACCTAAATCTACACACTATATATTTTGTTTTAAAGTTTATTTCACACTTCAGGTTGCAACAGAACACACTACAAACCAGTAATTTGATCCGGCTAAAGCAAAAAAAAAAAGCAACTTGAGGAGTTTTTGGTAGGACATATTGACAGAAGGGTTTTTTTTTAAATTGTAAATTCAAAATGTTCATATTTTCTTTCCAGTTTTGGTTCATTAGTTCCCTTAGTGGTGTTCTTTCAGCAAATTCATTTTTTATTAACTCCAGTTAATAATGAATTGATTACTGAATTAGTTGACGATTATTTCAATAATCAATTCATCACCACTAATCCGTTGAGTCGTTTCAACTGTGGTTCTATAAAGCTGCACAAATTCTTGGTCACTTTGTCACCTGAAAACGGACTTTAAACTATAAAAATGGCAAACGCATGAAATTTAAGCAGCTTTGAAACTGTAACTTTCTGCTTTGTGTCGTTTCTTTCAAATTGTGTTTTGTATATTGATATATAACTTTTATTGTTGTTTTTATTTCCTGTTCGGTGACCTTGAGTGCTTTGAGAGGAAACTTCAGATGAAATGTATTATTATTATTATTATTAAAGCTTTGGTTTGTTTGTATATCAGTTACCAGAACACTTGAATTTAATTTCATAACCTTTCAACTTCCTTTGGATAGAACTAAGGCTAGAAGCCACTGATGATCTTATGACCTTGAAGGCAACTTATACAACAAACCATGGCGTCTTTGTAGGCTGTACATAAACTTTCTCCATTGTGCATTTTGGATCATCTACCTTGATAAGCAGAACTGAACGCTTTGTGCCGCCTGCAGGTATCTGTGTAAGCTATCCGACCAGGAGCTGCGCCAAAGTGCCGCCCGCAACATGGCCGACCTGATGTGGAGCACGGTGAAAGAGCCGCTGGACAGCGCGCTGTGCTTTGACAAGGAGAGCCTGGACCTCGCCTTCAAATACTTCATGTCTCCCACTCTCACCATGCGGTTAGCCGGACTCAGCCAAATCACGGTGAGTCACGCGGCGAGCAAGTTGGAGATCCGACACAGTCACATGCGGGGTCCGACTCAGGAAGCCCACAAGCCTGACAAAGACACAATCCCATCAAAAGACCGAAGTAAAAACACAAATAGAGACACGGAGTAATTGATTTTCTTTATACTTTATGGTAATTAATATTGGAGTCCATTTGTCCGTCATGGCGGACAAATGGAAGAAAACTGATCATCTGATTGAAAAAATCATAACTTTTTCCACTACAATATCGTCTACGGTGGAGCAATAAAAAGAAAAATCCTGATGCAAACTAATTAGATGCTCCAGGACTTTAGCCATGTGACTTTCATCCATATTTTTCTGAATACTTAGAAATGCACTAATCAGAGATTTTGCAGCTAATTTCCCACTGCTGGTTTACACTGCAAAAACATAAAATCTTACCAAGTATTTCTGTCTTGTCTCTAGTATCAATATCCTAGTTTTGTCTTATTTCAAGTATACTACCTTTTTAGTAACATTGCAACAAGGTTTAGGAGCTTTTTTAACTCAGTAATTTCTTAATATTGATTAGAAAAAGCACCAATTCCACTGGCAGATTATTACACTTATGGGAAAAATGTCTCCTTATAAGTGAAATAATCTTATTTATGTGAAGAACCAACAATGATGGGGAAAGTTTGAATAGTTCTTCAATATATAGTTGAAGACAATCTTATTTATTTTTTAGGGTTCATTCAAAAGACGATCCAAAGAAGGAGAGACGGAAAATAAAGAACTGCATAAAAAGCAATGTTTAAATACAGAAATTAAAGGCATTGAAGAAGCAAATATTTCAAACTGTTTTTTTTGTTGGACTCATTGATACATGTGTATTAAATAAAGTAACATTTTCTTATTTTTAAAAAGTAAATTTGATTGACATGCTCATCCGTTGTATGTGATGTAATGCAGCAAATAGTTTGGTACAAAGTGATTCTGTCAGCATAAAGCTTTATTTTATGAACTGCAGGACTAATTTGTTATCATGTCTGTGATTCTCCTCAGAACCAGCTCCACACATTTAACGACGTGTGCAACAACGAGTCGCTGGTGTCTGACACAGAAACGTAAGTCGCCCATAACACCCAAACTACCTGATCACAGGACGTATCCATGATGATTCCTCCTCATCAATATTGTTTTTGTTCTTCTCTGGGTGGTGTTATTGCGTTTTACTTTATTGAAAGTCATTCAGAATGTCAATTTTCATCTTTATAGGTCCATAGCAAAGGAGCTAGCAGACTGGCTAATCCACAACAACGTGGTGGAGCACATATTTGGACCCAATTTGCACATTGAGGTCAGTCATATGAATTAAGCTCCTCCCATATGTAAACAGTTGCCTGGTAATTTTATTTCTCTGTTTAGTCCTTTGTGGGTTTTCTGCTTTCCTCTGGTTGCATTTTCCCCAGTGCTGCACATGTCTCCATTTGTTTTCCAGATCATTAAGCAGTGCCAAGTGATCCTGAACTTCTTGGCTGCGGAGGGCAGGCTCAGCACGCAGCATATAGACTGTATCTGGGCTGCAGCTCAGGTAGGAAAAAACAGACTCTCAGCCCTCAGCTGCAGGCAACCTGAGGGCTGCCTGCAGCTTCTCAGTAGCGCAGCAGTAGTGCTGTGCGGCTGTGGATTATTTAAATCACAGGAATCAAACTCCAGTCCTGGAGGGCTTCTGCCCTGCAACTTTTAGATGCGGCTCTGCTGGACCACACCTGAAAAGAATAATTAGGTCATTAGCAAGGCTCTGGAGATCTGATCTACACAAGGAGGAGCTAATTAAGTCGTTTCATTCCAGCGTTTTTTGCAGCTGTGGCACATCTAAAAACTGCATGACAGCAGCCCTTGAGGACTGGAGTTTGACACCCCTGATTTAAATGTAGATTTATTTTCTCTGACTGAAATAAGGTTGCGCGTAACGATTATGTTCGCAATCAGTTATGCAGTTATTCAATTAATTGAGTGATTGGATAAAAATAAATGGTGCATTCTGCAGACTGTTCATGGAACCACTTAAGCTTTTTTTTAAAAATATAAAACATTAAAAATATCTTGATAATGCAAGTAAACAAATAATTCAGTAACTTTTTCTAAAAAAGAAAATAAAAATAGTATTGCTTACAATGCAACAACTAGCACAGAATGCATCTGCAGCTAAATAAAGAGGATTTTGCTTCACTTACTATCAATTTCGGGCTGTTGATTAATTTTTTTTTATCAATAACTGCATAGCAAAAGATGCTTAATAGGATAATTTCACAGAATTTGAACCAGGTAAAATTAAAACTGACACTTGAGGATTTCTGTATAGAACATATTTTTTCCATATAAAATACAAAATGTTTATATTTTTTATGCAGTTTTGAGAGTTCTTTTTTTCAACTAACATATTTTAGTCTGTTTACTCCTGTTAACGATGAATCGATTCCCAATTTAGTTGATTATTATTTCAGCAATCAATTGTCACGAGTCATCATTTATACTCAAATCATATTTTACAGCTTTCTGTTTTGTGCTTTCAGTTGAAACACTGCAGCCGCTACATCCATGACCTTTTCCCGTCGTTAATAAAAAACCTGGACCCAGTGCCTCTCCGTCACGTCCTGAACTTGGTGTCAGGCCTGCATCCCAGCGCCCACACGGAGCAGGTGCTCTACAGGCACTCCGTAAGCTGCATCAAACTGCTTTAAAACTCTTAAATCCTGATGCATTCCTGTCCTCTCCCAGACGTTATACCTGGCCTCCATGTTGATAAAGGCTCTGTGGAACAACGCTCTTGCAGCCAAGGCCCAGCTCTCCAAACAGAGCTCTTTCGCTTCGCTGCTGAACACCAACCTCCCCATGGGGAACAAGAAAGGTCAGTCTGGATCCTTGTCTTCAAACGGCAATGATTCATCGTAAAAATATTCTCCTCTCTTTAACCTTTTACATTTTGCCACATTACCACAAATTTCAATGCATTTTAATGAGATTTTATGTGGTGGACCAACACAAAGTAGTGCTTAATTGTGAGGTGAAAGTAAAGAGGTGCATGTTTTTCTCAATTGTAGATCAAAATTAAATCCAGAGCAGCCACTTGTCGTCAGAACTGGCTTAATTATTGTTTTTATTTATTTCAAAAAGGGCAATGCACCCAACAAAATATGCCACAGTTAGGCTGGTTTTCATCTGTAGACCCTCAAGCTACCGCAGTAAATCACAGTGCTATAAAAACAAATTATCATGCTTCTTCCATCATAAAATTAGAATAATTATGATGTTTTTTCTTTTTTTATCTTTTAAAAGCATATTAGTTACATACTTAAACAGAAAAACAAAACATATAAAACAAAAGTTTACCACAATACAGTAAAAACATAAAAAATGCAGAATGAGTAAAAGAATTGCATGAATTTGTAGACGAAGTCAAACTTTATGTCCGTCCCTATGAACCGCAACACAAAAAACTAAAATTTCAACAAAAATACACATGGAGCATCAAGATCTGCTGGGTGGTGCTTGAAATGAGAAACGTCTGAGTGGTTTTAAAAAGGAACAGTGATGTTTAGGAATGGAAAATGTGAATATTTTGTTAAGGATGTAATTTAAGCATCCTTAACAAACTTTAAGGATGGTTTTCCCATTTAGGATGGTTATTGCTGACCTTTAAGTTTGACCAAATCCAGTTTATTTTTAAAGATTTTTTTTCAAAGTTGAGTTGGTTATTGTCTGTGTTTTCAGGTTCTCCGGCTGCCAGTCCAGACAGCAGCGATAACAGCGACACGCAGCACAGCGGCGGCAGCGACATGGAGATGGACGATCAGATGATGGTGCCCAGCAACAAGAGGAGCCAGCAGCGGCTCTCAGATACCGAGGTGAGCTTCTAAACATGATACATTAACGATTATTTTAGTAACCGATTGTTTTGTTGAGTGTTCTGGCGATTAATCAGATAGAAAATTAGCACATTCTGCAGATTTTTCATTCAGCCAACTTGGTAACAGAAAAACATTAAAAGATTCAAATAGACAAAGAAATAAATTCCTCTTTTGATTTATTGCCTAACATGCAATAACAATGTTTGATAATTTGTAGCAAATTCTAACATCAACATGTTTTAATAGAATATTAATAATTGGACATCTAACGGTGCTTTATAGGAGATTATTTGAACCGGATGAAGCTAAAACAATTTAAAAATGTTTATATTTTGTGTACAATTTTGGTTTAATTACTATTTTTGAGTCTGTATTCTCTTATTAGGCCTGCCACCATAAAACATTTTGCTTGACAATAAATTGTCCCAAAATTCTTGCGATAAATAATAAAACATTTTTTGAGATTGTAATATATTGATAATGGAATAATAATACAAGTTTAGAGACAAAATTAAAGTTTTGTTCTCACAGACTTTTAAAGATATACACAACGTGATATGATTTATATATTTTAATCGTAAGTAAAGTGATTCAGAAGATTCTGGAAAAAAGAAATGTCTACTAAAAATAATTAGTTGGCGATTATTTGAATGATTGAGTCATCAGGATTAATCGTTTCAGCCCGAAATTTAACCGTCTTCTTTCACTGAAACGGAAAAGCTTTGAGGTGTTTCCATAGTAACGGGATGTTTCTGTCGTTTGTCCAGGAGTCGATGCAGGGAAGCTCCGACGAGACGGCCAACAGCGTGGAGGAGGGCAGCAGCGGCCCCGGCAGCAGCAGCGGGCGCAGCGAGGCCTCCAGTAACGAAGCCGCCTCCAGCCGCGCCAGCCAATCAGCCGGCAGCCCCGGCAGCGAGCTGCACTCTGACGACATGGCCGACAGCGAGGCCCTGAAGGAGGAGGAGGAGGAAGACGAAGAGGAGGACGAGGAGGAGGATGAGGACGACGATGAGGAAGACGACGACGAAGGGAACGCGTCCAACGCCGAGGACGGGCAGCAGAAGGAGGGGCACACCGAGACGAGGAAGAGGAAGGCTGGGGAGGCGCTTGGCGAGGGGTCGGGTCACGGCGTGGGCTCCATCGGGTCAGGGGGAGGAGCCAAAACCAAAGTCCTCCAGTTCAGCCCGGAGACGTCCGCCGTCATGGTAACGGCAGCATCGACTTCTTTAGAGAACCGGATGCGGCTGCTGGATGCTTGCTCTTCGTCGTCATCGGCGCGGGCCGAGGCGATGGAGCCCCAGCAGCAGCCGGAGGACATCAGCCCCTCCCAGATGGGCCAGGGGCCCCAGGAGCCGCCCTGCCTGCCCAGGCCGGGGGACTTCCTGGGAGAGGCCATGAGCAGCGAGCTGTTCAACTGCCGCCGGTTCATCGGGCCGCAGCACCACCACCACCACCACCACCATCACCACCACCACCACCACGAAGGGTAAGAGTTTCTGTTTCTTATTCAGAACTCCAAATAAATTATTACTCTCTAAACTTGCCTTGTCATTTCATTATTTTAATATATTACGGTGTCAAAAACAACAATATTATCAATTATTAAATAATAATTTTAGGATAATTTATCAAGCTAAATTTGCTTCTTATTCTAAACTGAGCTTCAGGGTTTATTTGTATTTTTAAAATTATTTAAAATTATTTTCTCATTTGAACCTATTTGTGTATTTAATAAAGTTGTTGATGATGAGTGTTTAGAGTCCTTAAAATTTCTTCAATCTCATTTGAAAAGTGCTTGAATTACTTCTAAAATCCTTGAAAGAGCTTAATATTCAATTTGCACAGTTTTGTAATAAATTTTAATCTAATGTTTGCTTAAAACCCAAAATTCGGAAAACATTATTTTAGGGCTGGTATTGATTCTTTTCTTGTTTTAAGTAGCTGAACTGCTACCAAACTGATGCTTTCCTTTTTTACCAACGGTTGCTGCTCCACAGCGTTTTTTTTTTAATTTTTTTTTTTATTGTTGAGCAGTTATGGGGCCACAGTGGTAAAACCTGAAACTGTTGCTGCGCCGGTTACTCGAGTGGCTGTTGCTAGGCAACCGAAGAGTGTTGTTGAAGTTCAGTTGAAACCAGTTCAGTTTCCATAATAAAAAGACACACAGCTTTTCTTTATCATGATAAACAATATAAATACTCACTTCTGTTTCTGTTTGTTAAAGGATTTAATTTGAGGGTCAGTTAGCATAAGTTGTTTGAATTGTTCTATAAAAATAAAATTTTATTTATTTATTCTTTTACGTCTCAGATCAGTCAGGTGATAGGATGTTATATTTTAGTTTACCTTGCCCCTATTGTTTTATCACATTTAATGTTAATAACGGAAATGTCTATAGTGAATTGAAACTGTCTACGTTTGTTAATTTTTGTTGTTACTCCCAGAATGCAATGCTGGATAAGTTTGAAAACTTAGTGGTAAATTTTTGAAAAGTTTTGTTGCCGCCCTTTATAACTGAGGTACTTTAAGATTCTCCCTTTCTTGTGATTTCCGTTTGGGATCAATAAAGTATGATTGATTCTTTCACCAGCCCCATGGTGGAGGACATGCTGAGCGCTGATGACGTCAGCTGCAGCAGCTCCCAGGTCAGCGCCAAGTCAGAGAAAAACATGGCCGACTTTGACGGCGAGGAGTCGGGCTGCGAGGAGGAGCTGGTCCAGATCAACTCCCATGCTGAGCTCAGCTCCCACCTGCAGCAGCATCTCCCCAACCTGGCCTCCATCTACCATGAACACCTGGTGCAAGGTGAGGCCTGCTGAATGAAACGGTTTATCCAGCTGCAAACCTGCCAGAGTTAAAGGTTCGGTTTCTCTCTGTGTGATTCTGCAGGTCCAGCTGTTCATAAACATCAGTACTCCAGCCACGCCGTGACCGACATCAACCTCGATAATGTTTGTAAGAAGGGGAATACGCTGCTCTGGGATTTGGTGCAGGATGAAGACGCAGTACGTATTTTCATTTTCTCTGACACAAAGAGCAGGTTTGACTTTCTGAGATGACGCTCCTGGTTTGAAAAAAAAACGTTACGATTAATTCATCCTGGTAGCTGGTTTTTAACCTTAAAGATCCAGATCGAGATATTTGATCCAATAAGACTTTATTGGTTGAACTGGGATTAATTCTCTGAACAAAATTACAAGATCATGCTGCTTAAATGCCACACGTAGGTCAATGAGAGGACTCCTCTGATTTGACAAAAAGCAAAATGAAACAGCCTGTTGGTTTTGAGGAATTATTCTGATTGCTCTAATTTTGTTTCACATTTGTTCAGATTCATCTCTCTGAGGGTCTGATCAACGAAGCGGAGAAGCTGCTGTGCTCTCTGGTCTGCTGGTTCACCGACAGACAGATCCGAATGCGCTTCATCGAGGGTTGCCTTGACAACTTGGCCCATCATCGGTAAGCACGACTCAAACTCACGTAATGCGATGCTTCTTTTTTCCCCCCAATAAACACAATCAAACTTGTGCTCTTAAATTAGACGTCAGTAATTTTGCTGTTTCTGTCTTTAGCAGTTGGGTAGAAAAAAACATTTCATCCTGAACTCTTCCAGAGTTTATTCACTGTTTGTCCCCAGTGGATTATTTAACTCCATCTTCTTCATTCCTCTCAGGTCCGTTGTGGTTTCCTTGCGCTTACTTCCTAAACTTTTTGGCACTTTCCAGCAGTTTGGCTCCAGTTACGACACCCACTGGATTACTATGTAAGCAACAGAGCCTTTATTCAGGCGCCATGGCAACAAAGCAGCACAATAATAAGCTTTTTCTTTACACATGTTGTTTGGTTTAACCAGCTTTTGTTTGGTGTTGGTTTGCTTTTTTTTCCATCAAAGTCCAGCAATATAAAGATTAAAATATGCAGCTACTTTGCTGTTTTGGAAATTGACTCGTCTTTTGAAGAGATTAGAGATGCAAACGTCTTTAGTCTTCCTGCCTGGAGCCGGTGCTGATGCCGTCGTTGTGTCTGTTAGGTGGGCTGAGAAGGAGCTGCACATGATGAAGCTGTTCTTCGACAACCTGCAACACTACATCCAAGAAGTCCGAGAACACCGACACAAGTTTGCTCTGTGAGTCTGCCGGCGGTGGTTCCTCCAAACCGGACCGGGTTTGATTCGTAAAAAATACCTTTTGTTTTTAGGAGTTCCTCTTCACTTTAACTTAAACTTTAGAGGGTTTTACATTAAAACTGTTTTGATCCAGCACAGCCCAAAACCAACTTTGGTTTCATACGTATTTGAAGTTAATTTACCATTTATTATTTTAATTTGTGGTCAAAATAGATTCACCTGGATTGGTGACTGGAACTGGACAATATTCAGGGCCCATATTCACAAACATGATGTCCATGTATCCTTAAAAAAAGTCTTAAATTTATTAATCACAGCTCTTAAACGTTGTTGTGGAAAAGACTATTTAATCTTACTCAATGTAGTTTTTTTTTTTTCGTTTTTTTTTTTGTAGGACTTTACTGTTAGACAAAACTTTGAGTCATGCGCAGACATCTTCAGTGCATTTTGTTATTTGAGCAGTTTACAGCTACTGGCAGCAAGCTGCTAATAGAAACTCGCTAACTACCAAGTATCTTTAGTTATGGAGCCCTAGCTTGATAGCAAGGGTAAAGTTAGCCATTGTTTCTACTCCCATAATATGCAAGAGCAAATTTATTTATTTGCAGTTTTCTTTTCTACGTATTTGTACTGATACTGGTTTCATATTCCGTTCCAAATGGTCGAGAGTTGATAGAGATAAGATCTCAGCCTTTTTGGTTCTCCTTTTTACCCCCAGCATTTATTATGGGTTCTCTTAATTCCTAAAATGCTTTGTGAGTAACTTTTATCTTACGGAAGTAATATTCTAAGAATGTTATAACTTTTAGTCTCAGGATTCTTTGAGAATATGGATCCAGATCTTTTTCCAGCTAATGAACACAAAATAGGACGAAGCTTTCAAAAAGAAACCATATTTTTTGCGACATAACCGGGCTTATGTGCAGCCCCATAAAGCTGCAAAACTCTTTAGTTATGCTAGACTCAGATGTCAAAATGTGTTGTTAGTTGTTTCATTAAATCTCCTTATGCTAACACAAATTGCTCCTTTTCTTCTTGTGCTGTTGCAGGTACAGCCACAGTGCAGAGGTGCAGGTCCGCCTGCAGTTCCTCACCTGCGTCTTCTCAACGCTGGGATCACCAGACCACTTCAGTGAGGCTTTTGTTTGTGTTTTGATTAGACTAAGCATTGGTTTTCATACAATACATGTTTAGTTTTTTTAGCTGTAGGTGCAGAATAGGAACATTTTGGAACATGGGAACATTGCAACATGAAGGGCTTGTAGGATTTTGGTTTTTGTTGTTTTGAAAGCAATAATCATGTTAGATACATCATTAAGTCTCTGCTAATCCAGTAATACAGGAAAAGTATTAAAATCCATTCAATTGTTCATTTCTTTTCATTTGAAACCAAAAGTTTCTAACTATGTTTCCGCCTCAATAAGTTTTTAAATGATTAGACCATTAAAAAGACATGCATAACTATGAATTGGAAGTTAAAAATGCACCACTTTTAAAATTTTACTTTACAAATACAACACATTTCTATTCACCGCTCTGAGTCAAGTTTTTGTAAAACATCTTTACTGCATCATGAGTCTCTTGGAAAATGTCGCTGAGGTTTATCTTTTTACATAAGATAAACTGGATCATCTGTAAATTGCATTTTTGAATCCGTGCCACAGATTCTCAACTAGATTTCAGTCCGGACTTTAACACAGACATATACTTTGATCTAAACCTCTGATTCAAAGCTCCAGCTCCACGTTTAGAGTCGTCTTCATGATGGAAAGCGAATGTCTCCCAAAGTTCCTAATCTTGGCCCTAGATGTTACATTTCGGTCTTATTTGCCCAAGTTATCTTCATCCACATTTTCTGTTTCCACTAGATGACTTGTGGGAAACCCCAAACACGAGCCTTCCTTCCCACCATGCATGTCACACTACTTTGTGTTAATACAGAACACAAAATCCACAACATAAACTTTATAAGTTTGTGGTTTTGAAGTCGGAAAATATGATAAACTTGAATTAATACTTTTGCAGGACTCTGTGAGGCCTGGTCTTTGAACATAACTGAGATATTTCAGCATTTAATAGTTAATTAAAATGTGTCAAATAAGCATTTTGATAGGAAAATATGTCAAATGGTTTCTCCAGCGTTTTATGTTGGCATTAGTGTGTCTCAAGGAAAAGCAGATTTTATTTTAGCTTCACAATAGGATCCTGAGTGTGCATCTGGTTTTCCTGAATCTTTGGACAAACAATGGCACAACACTTACGTTGCTCCACTGAGAACAATGCTCTGCTTGTCTGGGTACGTATGTGTGGGAGAAAGGCTGATTTAGGATTTAAAAGAAACATTGTTTTCCTTTTTCTGCTGGGCAGTCTGCAGAAACCTTGACTTGGACATGAATATTTTATATAAACAAACCGCTGGCTGCTTGTTTCCACTGACTGCAGCTCAAAACTTCTCTCAGAAAGACAGATGTTGGTTTGGGGATTCTTTTCAGTTTCTTCTTGCATTTAAAACTTATCATGTTTATTTTCCTTCTAATTAATTTGTATCTAAAATGTATCACTGTGATCCAGTTTTCTTATGGTGTCTGACGCTTCAAGTTTGCATTTTGAAGTCAGATGCGTGGTATTTTGGTCGAGATGCATCAAAATCGCTCCAGGCAGCGTCGAGAGGAAACTCCTTAGCGTACATGTTCCTCAAAACTCTTCCACCACCTTCTGCATATTTTATCTAAATAAATACGTTCATTTAGCGTTTTTTCTGGACGGACTTGGATTGCTCAAATGCGGAGAAATATTTTCAAACATTAAAAGTTAAAACTTGCTCGACATTCCAACTTCCTCGCTGATCCTCTTCCAAGCAAGGTGCTTTCTATTCCTGTCTCTGTAGTCAAAACTCTCGCAGATTATTATACGAGAGCAAGCAGCGACAATTAGTTTATCCTCCATGTTGTTGTTTTTTTCTGGGAATATGTTAGAAAATGCACCAGTATGTGCTGGTTGACGCTCCCCGTTGAGTCGTTAAAGTTCACACTTTTCAAACGCTCAAAACACTAAATGCTTCAAATCACGACTCCACATAGACTTTGAATGTAAACCAGACCTGCCTATTTAATTATTGACCAAACAGAAATCGCTCCATGGTTTTCCCAGCATGAATTGTCTTCATGTAACGGTGAAATAGATGAAAGTGTTTGGGTTTGTCTGTCTCTCTTTTAGGACTGAGTCTGGAACAGGTGGACATCCTGTGGCACTGTCTGGTAGAAGACGCTGAATGTTACGACGATGCGCTGCACTGGTTCCTCAATCAGGTCCGCAGCAAGGACCAGCATGCAATGGGCATGGAGACGTACAAGCACCTTTTTCTGGAGAAGGTATGCATGTTGCATCCAGACGTAAGAACAAACAAAATGTCTGATATTTTCTGTTGAACTAGGGAGATTTAGTTGTTGATTGTTTTGGTGTGTTTTGTATAATGGCTTGAACAATTAATTGTGACAAATCGATTATTGAAATAATTGTGAACTAGTTACTGATTAAGTATACAGACTCAAAGGAGGCAGTTTGCTGAATGAACACACTAAGTGCAGTAATTAAGCCAAAACTACACAAAATTGTAAACGTTTTGCATTTTAAGATGAAAAAAATCTACTGCTACTTTAGGCATAGCTAAGACTTGTGAACACACTGCTAAATTCACCATTTCAGGAGAAACGTTTATCTGTCGTCATTGTTGGCCATGCTAACTAACATTAGCATAAGCATTCACAGTAGGTATTGTAGCTGAGAGAAAGGGGGGGGACGCATGGTTTGAGCGGGGTGTTCACGGGCTTGATTGACAGCGCTTTCTAGTTAGCACAGGGAAGAGACAGAGGAACTCGTATTTTCCCCCAATGTCATACTGTCACTAGTTTCAAGAAAGATGTAGAAAAATGTTTGGCTTTTTAAAATAAAAGTTACATGCTGCCTCTTTAAGCCCTTATTGAAACATTGCAGTTTTTGGTTAAAAGCTGGAATAAAATGAAATGGTGTGAGCAAATATTTCCAGCCCTAGATGTTCTTAGCTGGATGGATTTTATAGAGCGCTGGAGCGGAAAGCCGCCCCGCTCCATGGGGACGGCAGCTGTTTGTTAATATGCGCTGATGTTTGTCTCCAGATGCCTCAGCTGAAACCAGAAACCATCAGCATGACCGGCCTCAACCTCTTCCAGCACCTCTGCAACCTGGCTCGCCTCGCCACCAGTACCCTGGACAACGCCTCCAGCTGCGAGGTACAACTTGTTTATTTGTTTATCCAAGTGCCTGACATAGTAAGGACCATTCCACGCCAAACATTTCATTTAAAATAATAATCCTGAAGACATAATCCAAATTAAATTACACACAGAACTCAAATCAACTGCTTCAGTGACTTACAAACATTACGAAAAGACACAACAAAATAACTTACCACACAAACCTTCTCAGCCACATCAGAATTAAATTAAAAACAAAGATAAAAACACTCTCAGCTGAATTTGGAGTTGAGATTACTCCAAACCCATTCATGCTGGTTTTTTTTGGTTTATGTACTGGAGGTGGAAAGTTGCATTTTCAACTCTGCTCGCCTAGTTCTTCTTAAATGGAAGGATGCTGCTCCACCCACAGTGTCAAAGTGGGTAAAAGACATACTACGTAACTTAAACTAGAGAAAATCAAGTGTGTGATGAGAGGCTCTGCAAATAGACTTTATAAAACCTGGAAATACTTTGACTTTTTCCAATAAACCTTCATCAAAGTTTCAGGAATTGCACACCATTAACATTTTTCCATATTCCCATAAATCTTCACATTGGTGTTTTGTATGATCTTAATTTTTTTTTTTGTTGCAAACCTTGAAGGTGACGGTACTTACAGGGATTTGTTGGGAATTTTTCTCTTTTCTTCTTCTTCTTTGTTGTAATTGCTTATTTTTTTGCTTTTATTCAATACTAAAAAACCACGCTAAATACAACAAATATCAAACTTTAAATTTAAACATTCCATTAAGTCCATACTAAATGACAGAAATGCATCTAGTATTAAAAGCATGTCTAAGAAAATGGTTAATGTGAAGCCCAGATTTTATGAAAAGAGAAAAGAAGAGCGTGTTGTTCTTTTGAAGCCCCTCCTCTCTGACCCTGAACGCACCCGCTGCGTCCCTGATGATGCTAATCGCCTGCTGTGTTTGTTTCCAGCTGTGTGGGATGGACCAACTGTGGGGAATCGCTCTGAGAGCTCAGTCTGCTGACATCTCCCGCGCCGCCATCCAGTACATCAACTCCTACTACATCAACGGTCAGTCAGCAGTTTGGTTTTCAACAGAGACCTGAGAGAAGTTCACCTGAAATGCAGATGTCTGCAAATCGGTTGTATTCATTTGCAGCCATCCTGACCACAAAAACTAAATAAACTAGGACAAAACTACAACTTTTAAATTAACTTACAGAAAGCAAACTGATAATTTTTTCCAACTTCTTTGGCTTATTTTAACTATTTTTACTGTGTATCATTTATCATGATAAATTTCTCCCAGTAAATTCCAGGTAATGATGTTTAAAACCCCCTGAAATGTTCTGTATTGTCAGGATTTAAAGTTCTACCATTTTTTCCACCTTTTGTTCAATGAAGACGTTAATAAATGTCAATAAATTCAATAATACAGGTGCAGTTTAGTGACACAAATCACACTATTTTCTGTGACTAGTGTCCTAAAGAAGGACTTTACAAATAGAAATGTTTTTCTTTATTTGCATTATTTTTGTTTGCTGAGTTTAGACAAAAATATTTTTCAGCCCAAAATAATAAGAACATTTGGGTGCATTTTATTTCACAAAGATTTGAACAATAATTATTTGAAGTTTTGACTCCACAATCCCATTCCTACAAACAAATTAATTACTTTTAAAATTAAAACAGGTCATGCTTAGTTTTTTGTTTAGTCTGTAAAAAAAAAAAATCAACATTTTGGGTGATCAGTTTTTTAAAATGTTTTTTGTGAACTGATTATTTTGCCACATAACAAAAAGTTTGGACATCCCTGATTTTAAAACAGGAACTTTCAAATAATTAAACAAATCTCTCCAATTGATTTTGAAGGTTTTGAAAATATAAAATTTTATGTGTTTGCAGCTGGTAAGACGGGTCTGGAAAAGGAGCAGGAGTTCATCAGGAAGTGCATGGAGAGCCTCCTGATGGCCTCAGCCAACCTGGAAAAGGACGCTCACTCCAGCCTGACCAGCATCGAGAGGGGGCTGCTCATGCTCAAAACACACCTAGAGGCCTTCCGACGCAGGTACACACACACAGACTTCAATAAGGATCTAAAAATACCACATTAAGAATAATCCAAACAGAAAAAGCTGAATTTATTAATAGTGATGTTACTGTGTGTCCCCTCTGTGGCAGGTTTGCGTATCACCTTCGGCAGTGGCAGATCGAAGGGACGGGAATTAGCAGCCATCTGAAAGCTCTGAGTGACAAACAGTCTCTGCCTCTCAGGATCGTCTGTCAGCCTGCTGGCCTCCCCGACAAGGTGGGATCCTGCACCGCCTGGAAACATTCCCAGCATTCTGTCACAAGCCAGAATTTCAACATAAACTTTAGCTGCATTTCTATTGACCACATGATTGTGCATATTGGAATTAGACTAATATTTTTGCTTCATAAAAACATGACAATTTAAAAAAAACTCACATTTTATATGGAAAGTTTTTGCGCCATGATGAGGTAATTCTCTTTTTTTGGATGCATCAAAATTTGTATATTTTACAATGGAAACACTTTTTTCACATCACACAAATCATAATCCACACCCAGATGTTGCTACTGCTGGAAAATACAAAGAAGATGACAGGAAGTGGTAGGAAGAGGATGTTTTTTCAATTACTTGTCAAGTGAACAAACCTATTCACATATTTTTTTTTAAATTGCTTTTCCTCTTTAGTGCAATTGTGACAATGTGGGTTTTTTCAACATTAGCAGATTATTGACAGTTTTGTGCACATTTGTAATAAAAATGCAGGTATTGTTTGTAGTCACTCTCACAAACATAACTTAAAGGTTTATTTTCCATAAGCAAACACCAATTTGTTGTTTTATTTGATTTAAGACTCAGTATTACATGTATGTCTTATAAAATAAACATATTTCCACCACAGCTTACAACTATTCATGTGACAAGCAGCCATATTGAAAAGCGCAGTCTGCTGTATAAGTCATAACTGGGTGTAGTTGGAGTTGCTCTCAGTTTCCCAGTGGGAAGTCACTTCTCCCCCTTCTCTTTCATTAAGTGGCCCAGACTCAGCTGTTTTTGTTGTTGCATTACAGATGACCATTGAGATGTATCCCAGTGATCAGGTCGCTGACCTCCGAGCTGAGGTGACCCACTGGTACGAGAACCTGCAGAAGGAGCAGATGAACCAGCAGGCGCAGCTGCAGGAGTTCGGTCAGAGCAGCCGGCAGCAGGGAGACTTCCCAGGTCGACTAACTTTTGATTGAGCTAATTCAGTTGTTAAAGAGGAACTATCATGCAAAATTCACATTTTGCACATTACTGTACTTTCCTTTAGATCTCTACTGCTTCTAAAAACAGCCCACCCATCTGTTTTTTGTATAAGTTTAATATTTCTTGGTGTAGAAAATGAACAGTTTCAAAAACCTCCCGCTTGTTGAGTGACAGTCAACAGGCGCTGCAGTGTTGCCTCGCAACCTGTTTGGTCAGCTGGTTTTGCCACTGTATTTGCTGTAAAATGGCTGGAAAAGACAAGTTTTATTTTGTTGTTGACTTACCATCCAGAAACCACTTCCTGCATTCTGGTTGTTTGTGCAGGAGGATCTGCTTCTGCTTTTCAGAGATGTACTGTTTGTAATTGTGGATCTATTTCCAGCCATTTTCACCCGCGAGTGTAAATAAATTAAATTCAAATCAACAATACTTTATTGATTCTGAAGGGAAATTAAATAACGTTGACACAAGCTGTGAGTTGGGGGCGTGGCCAACAGCCGCTTATTTGGATTCAAAGTGACAAGACGCATGAAAAGGCTCATTCTGAAAGGAGGGAACTCTAAAATCTCATTACACTTCAGAAAAAATGTAATGACCAGGTTTTGATTAGGCCATAAAGCTATTCTGACCTGTTCAAGATCACGTTTACGCTGCTGCTGCCATTCGTATCCCAGCAGCTGGTGTTTTACACCTGTTGTGTGCCCTGCAGGGGGTTTGATGGGACCAGTTCGAATGATCTCCTCTGGCCACGAACTCACTACAGATTACGACGAAAAGACTCTGCATGAGCTGGGATTTAAAGACATGCAGGTGATTCGTCACAACGGTTTACAGAAAAAATACTCCCGATTCCAGACGACTTGATGCTACGTCACGTTTGTCCGTCCGTCCGTCCGCAGATGGTGTTCGTCTCTCTGGGAGCGCCACGGAGGGAGAGGAAGGGGGAGGGCGTCCAGCTGCCGGCCTCCTGCCTCCCTCCCCCTCAGAAGGAGCACATCCCCATGCTGCTGCTCCTCCAGGAGCCACACCTCACCACTCTGTTCGACCTGCTGGAGATGCTTGCCTGTTTCAAACCTCCCAGTCCAAACACAGAGAAGCTCCAGGAGAGCCCAGAGGTGCTGCAACTGCCTTTCCCCTCGCCATTTATTAAATTTAGTGGCTTTCTCGCTTGTAAACGTGTGTGTGTTTAATCCAGAGTGCACGCTGCGAGGAGCTTCACCTCCACGCAGAGAACCTGTCCCGTCGGGTTTGGGAGCTGCTCATGCTCCTCCCTACGTGTCCCAAGATGCTACAGGCCTTCCAGAACATCTCAGATGAGACGGTTAGTCACGACAGCGAACAGATCGTTCCCATGAGTCACTTCCAGACAACAACAAAACACTAAAACTCACTTCTTCTATAATTGCAGAGCGGGGAGGGTCTTTGTTGGAAGGAGCTGTTGAGGATTAAAAGTCCCCACAAGCTGCTGTACGCTCTGGAGATCATCGAGGCGCTGGGAAAACCCAACAGACGCATCCACAGAGAATCGACTGTAAGAGAAACAACCCACATGTCGCTTTAAATCTGGTTTCTGGTGTGTTTTTGTTTGTGAACGGAAGCCTAAGCTGCAAGTATTTTTGATCAAGTTTCTAGAATAAATATCTAAATACACTTGAATTAAAACAAAACTAAGAGTAATATTTCAGCAACATATTGGAGGTTGTTTTAAGGAAATTATTCCTTAAAATTGGGAAATCAGAACTTGCCCATTTGGCAGATTATTTGCATGAAGTGAAATAATCTTTCAGTGGAACAATGTTACTTAAAACAAGCTCCAAATGTTACTTGTAAGTTAGTTTAGTCTCGTTTCAAGTGTATGAAGATATTTGCACCAGAAATTTGACCCAAAATACTTGATAAGATTTAGTATTTTTGCAGTGAAAGTGATAAAATCAAGTGAGGTTCGCACAAACCAGAGCTGATTTACAGTATAAAGTCACTTATTTAGTTTGATTTCTATCCCTAAATACAAGATTACTATTCAAATAAATTACAATACACTAATTTTAGGGGGAAACCAAATTAAGTAACTTTGTGTTTTATTTACAGGCAATGTTAGAAACCAAGTTCCAATTAAATGAAGCTTAAATAATGAGATAAATTCAATTTGCTAAATGAGCCTGTAGCTCATTACTTGAGACAATATCTTCATTTAGGATCCACATACTGTAAACGTTGAAGCCGTGAAGTCAGGCACACAGTTGTTGGGTGAATTTCTGATCTCTGGTTTTTAAAGTTACTGATGTTTTCTGTCCCATCTGAAGCTTATCTGAGCCTTGTAATATTTATTTCTTGATGGTTTGGATCTACAAATTTCTCATTAAATATTTAAGAGCGACCTTTAAAACACAAACTTGAGACTCTGAATCGAAATGGACATTGGGAGTGACTGTGTTTAACTCCGCAGTCTGTGTGTGCTTTCAGGGCAGCTACAGCGATTTGTACCCAGACTCTGACGACTCCAGTGAAGATCAGATTGAAAACAGCAAGAACACCTGGAGCTGCAAGGTACCGCAAACAACTGGCAGGAAAATCAGAACATGTTGAATATTTGATGGCATACCTAATGATTTATACTTCTACTCCAGTTTGTCTCATCTGGAGGTCTCCAGCTGCTCCTGGAGATCTTCAACTCTGGCATCCTTGAACCGAAAGATCAGGAGTCCTGGACTGTGGTGAGAAATCCTGTTTTAGCTTCAACCACATGTGATCTGAGTTATTTTATCACAGGAGTTTGTTGATGAGTCCCATTCTGGTTCTTTATTGAAATGGTTCTCTCCGTATTACATCTTAGTATTGCCACTATATCCCACGTAACATGCTAAGCTAATGCTAGTATCTTTGCTCTCTTTTTGTATGACTTGTTGATGATTCATCTTGTAACTTATGATAGTCCAGGTAGAGTTCACCACAGAAAAAACCTTTCTTCTTTTTTTTTTACTTTGTACGTCCTAATTTTTAATGCCAAGTGTTTTGGCTGCTCTCTGCAGAACTCTGCTTTACACCTGGGTCTTACATGACATGTCTAAGAGCAGATGCAGCTAACATAGGTCCTACTTTCTGATGAAAAAAAATCAGTTGGAAAGAAGAAAGAGATTTGGATTATATGGAAAAACCCAGATTCATCCAAGTTTTACTAACTGAACCAACAGACTTAAGACGAGCTGGACTTGTTTTCTCTGACTGCGTGATTTCCTCATGATGTCCACTCGTTTTGCCTGCAGTGGCAGCTGGACTGCCTCGCCTGCCTGCTGAAGCTGATCTGCCAGTTCGCAGTCGACCCCGCAGACCTGGACCTGGCCTACCACGACGTCTTTTCCTGGTCTGGCCTTGCCGAGAGCCAACGCAAACGGGCGTGGCCTGGAAAATCCCGCAAATCCACCGTGGAGCATGGAAAAGGCCTGCACATCCCGCGCCTTACAGAGGTACACGCTCCCGTCAGCTGATGGTCGATGAGGAGACTTTCTGAATCGCTCACCTGATCATTCCTCTCCTCTCAGGTCTTCCTCAGTCTCGTTCAGGGCACCAACCTGATTCAGCGGCTCATCAATGTGGCCTACACCTACGACAACCTCGCACACAGGTGAGCAGCAGCTCAAGAAATGGCTCAATAAGTCAGTTTTAAGGGGAGATAATTATGTGAAATATTTTTAGTTTTACATCATGTTATACTGTTATTCCCTCATTAAACATATACCCAGAGGGTTGCTTTAATTCTTTCATGCGTATTTGAGAAATCCTTTAATCGCCATGGCAACAATTCAGCTGTGCCAAACATCTGGATGGACCTCCTCAGAGTTGCGGTCTCCTCAGCTTCCACCTTACAGAGCAGCCCTCACATTCGACTTTGCCAGTCGGCTCCTTCAGACTAGCCAGCAGCAAGTAGCAAACAGCTGGCAGAACTGCACATCTGCTGAGCTCATGATAGGAGCTACTTCTCAGTGCCACACTGATAAAAACGTTGTAAAACGGTTAACAGAGGAGCCTCGTTCTGATGGCTTCCTGAAGGCAGAGTTTCAGAAAGATGAGGACTTTTTAAAGACGCCCAATTTCAAGACTTTAAATTACGAAATTAATTTTTTAAGAAGTTATTTTTGACATATTTTCATAACAACTCAAGGTAATATTGTTACTTGATAGTTCTATAAAATACATAATGCTGGCCCTTTAAGTTTTCTAATTAGATGAATAATAAATCACATGTTCTGTTTTTGTTTCAGAGTCCTAAAAGCTCAGTCTGACCACAGGTCGCGGCATGAAGGTAAGAGCTGATGCCTCTTAGCTCCAAACAACAAAGATGTAAACTATAAGACGAGTAGGAGTTGAAACAAATCCGATTTCCTTTTTTTTTTTTTTTCATCCTGACGCTGTGGTTTGGTCGATGCAGTGACTCACTACTCGATGTGGCTGCTGGTGAGCTGGGCTCACTGCTCGTCCACCGTGAAGTCCAGCCTGGCCGACAGCGACCACCTCCACGACTGGCTGAAGAAGCTCACGCTGCTGGTACCGGAGGTGAGCCGCTTGTTACGGTTCAATTAGAACAGAATCTTTTGTCTGTGAGAGTTTCAATAAATCTCATGTGAGCAGGACTTCCTGCTCTCGCTCCTCAGTTAGAGCAAGGCTCCAAGCAACACCATTTTATTGATGTCTACCAGACACTCTGCTGGGTTTAACTGTTGTAACTTGGCGACAACACATTTTTACAAGCCAGCTTTGCAGTACCGTAACACTGCGGTAGTTTGCGCTATCTGAAAAATTCCAGTGGTTACGCTTTCCAGCCAATATGAGGTTATTATGGTAATTTCACGTCTGCCGTTGCAAGAAGCATGTTTTTATTTTCTAATAGACTGTACATAACGTGCTAGATATTGAAAGTTGTTATGGAGAAATGGACGAAATGTTTCACTCACAGGACATTTAAAGAACTTCGTATAATTAAAATCAGCAAAAATATCCAGGCGGAGATTTGAGGCTGAGGCCTCAGTATGCAACTTTAATAAAAAATAGTTCTTTTACGTGATTTGTTGAAACTGTCGCCATGAGTCAAGCTAACACCACATAGAGGAGGCGGCCCTTAGCGCTGTCAATCATGGCTGTAAGTGTGCTGCTCACCCCTCCTTCATTACATAATTCTAACACCTTCAATCCAGCCCAATCTTTCCTGGATTATTATTTTTTAAACACTTTTGTTTAAGCATTTTATGGACATATTTATAGTTTTTGTTTGCTGTAGCAGACCACAATCTTTCTAAAACAACTCGATAAAGCGTGCTTTAAATCTAAAGTTGATTTATTGTTTTTCTTTTTTTTTTTTTATGTTGTGTTTTTAGCCGGCCGTGAGGCACGAGGCGTGTAATGGTCTCTACAAGCTCTCTCTGTCTGGTTTGGAGGGCGGCGAGTCCATCAACCGATCCTTTCTGCTTCTTGCCGCCTCCACGCTGCTCAAATTCCTGCCTGATGCTCAGGCTCTCAAACCACTACGGGTGAGTCTGCAACACACAAACACTTGGAGATGCTGGTCCAAAAAAAGGAGCTTGCAAGCTACACTCTGTGTCAGTAGTCCTCTGGGTCGATGATTTGACTCAATTTGAGCTTTGCTAAACAAAATCCAGTTGGTTTCTTTGAGACATTGTCCCCTTGATGGGGTAAATGCCAGAAAAACTGGGACACGACTTCATGAGCAAAGATGGAGAAGTTTGGTGGTTTGAACTAAAGACTCATCAAGTAGAGATAAGCTTGTAACAATAAACAATAGATCAATTAATCCATAATAAATACAAACAAGCTTGATCATTTACATGTTTGTTTTGTCTTTCTCTCTTTCTACCAAAGACTGAAAGACAAAAATCTTGTCTCTGGTGCTTTGGTATCAACCAGCTCCGTGTTTTGAAGGACAGAGTTGAGGATCCATTTTATTTATTTATTTTTTACATTTTTTTATTTGCTTTGGATTTTTAAAATGGCTTCCAGTTCCAATGTTAAGTGTTTGTTAAAAATTCAAGTTTACTGACCGTTCAGAATGTGTTTTTGCATTATTATCCTGTTATCCCCGCATTGCCTGAAAATGGTCTCAAAACAACAATATTATTGCAATAACATTATTTTGGGAGAATTTATTGCCCAACAGAATCGGTTATTGTGATGCACCTAATAACAGATCTGTGATCCAGTTCAGATCTGTGATCCAGTTCAGATCTGTGATCCAGTTCAGATCTACCTTTTGAAAGCAAATTGAGTTCAAAATATTTCTGTCCAGCCTTCGTGTTGTTAGCTGTCCTTATTCATTCATATCAGAAGCAGAGGAGCCAATAGCCATGTTTCGAAAAAACGTTTTGCTTGAATGAGGTGATTTTTGGCTCTATCAAAATAAATGTATTTCACAATTTCCCATTAGATAACTATTCCTAATTTAACGAAAACGCCCTCATTGCAATTTAGTTGTTTTATAATAACAAAGTCTTGGATTTTTGTGAGCTTTACTCACAGTTTGTATCTGCAGGTGGAGGATTACGAGGAGGAGCCTCTGTTGCGGACCGGCTGTAAGGAATACTTCTGGCTTCTCTGCAAACTCATCGACAACATCCACGTTAAAGATGCCAGCCAGGTGGGAACATCGGAGCACTGTCCTCATGTTCTTACACAGTTTGTTGAGACATGGTTTCATATTCCTGGTGTTGCTCTGAGCTGCTGCTAGTATTGGTCTGTTTGAACTCACAGAAGGTCTCTCCTTCTCTGTCGCTGACCGGCACGATGCAGACCACGCTGCTGGACCTCGACGCTCTCGCCCGGCACCTTGCCGACTGCATCAGGAGGTCGGACAGCTGCACATGGATGCTTCGGTGACACTTTATCTGAAGGGGCGTGAATAAGACTGACATAAACATGAAGGCGTCTTCATTCGGTTAATAATCACTTCAAAAACACAAAATTATTTTTGATCTAGTTTCTTCCACAAACATCTTAGCTTTGTCTTTTTTGAAGCTTACTGTCTAAAGGCTTGTTTTAATTAAATAATTCCTTGATGTTGATTAAAAAAAAAAGTACTTGACTTATAACAAGACATTTTTCATATTTTGTTAATTTACCTGCTAATAGAACAAGTAGTTTTCCATCAGTATTAAAGCATCTATATCTTCCTGGGAAGTTTCTTTTTAGTTTTATCTTAACTCAAATAAATAAGACATTTGCACCAGAAATTAGACCAAAAATATCTGATAAGATTTATTGTTTTAGAGATAATGCTGATTGTCAAATTACCATTATTTGACAATAATTATTTGTCATTATAATGATTATATTTTTCAAATAATTAGCCATTATTTAACAAAATAACGGTAATTGTCAAATTAGCACTATTCTGTAAATCACATTTTTATGCAAAGTTGCATTAAAACTTACATTCAAAAGGTCAACTTTGCATTGAAAGTGTCATTATTTACCAAATGACACTTTATGAAAACAGTGAAACATTCCTGAAGAATCCTTTATGGTTATTACGGAGTCATGTCAGTCTTATGCTCAACCCTTCAAATAGAGTTACTGGTATTTCTCAGCACATACTCAGCGATGTGTTGCCTTTTGGTGGAACTGCAAAGCAAACTGATTGGTTTTCCTTCCACACCCAGCCGGGAGATCCTGGACCAGCAGGACGGGAACATCGAGGACGACGGGTTGACGGGCCTCCTGCGTCTCGCCACCAGCGTCCTCAAGCACAAGCCGCCGTTCAAGTTCTCCCGCGAGGGGCAGGAGTTCCTGCGGGACGTCTACAACCTCCTCTTCCTCCTGCCCAGCCTGGCCGACCGGGCTCAGCCCAAGTGCAAGTCCCACTCTGCCCGGGCGGCCGCCTACGACCTGCTGGTGGAGATGGTGAAGGGCTCGGTGGAGAACTACCGGCTGCTCCACAACTGGGTCATGTCGCAGCACATGCAGTGTAAGAATATCTGCTTCCTCTCTCTGCCATAAGCCCCAACGACACGGAGATGATTTCAGGCGCATCAGGTTGTTTCGGTCCTTTAGGCTGTGCTTCCACATGGATTTAGCATCTTGGGACATTAGAAACGACAGTTTCTGAAAAGGGTTGCAGAGCAGATGCATTTCAGAGCCAGTTTGACGTTTTCAGCTGGTCACGCGAGCTGCATCTCTTTTTAAATGATGAGGTTCTAGCTTCATTTCGTTCCCTATCATGTATGCACCTTGCTGACAGTTTCCAGCTTAAACAATGTAAAACCTGCAGAACTTCAATAAATAAACCAGCTAAAATCTCAACTTTTAAAGCTCAAGTTAAGAGCACCTGATCATATTGTCTTATCTCATAACTTATATTTTATCTTATATCTTTTGTCTTGTATCTTTTTTCTAAGACAAGATAAAAAGTATCTTATCTTTTATCTTACATTTTGTCTTTTATCTTATTTTATATATTTTTAATTTTTTATCTTACATCTTTCCCATCAAGCTGCCTTGCTTGCTTGTTGTGTCTTTGTCCAGTCAACCATCCGACAGGTGACGACGTCACAGTTTGTGCAGTAAAACCCGGGTTTCCTGACCTGAACCACAAATTGCACTGTCCACCTCTTTTTTTCCTTTCTTTCTGTTCTGTAGAAAGATGTAACACTGGTTCGAAAGCACGCCCAGGAACCGGAGCGAGCTCAGAGAAAAAGGCCCATCGGTGTCTGACTTGCGTTCGTGGAGAGTAAATAAAGTTCCACGCATTGATTTGTTGTTTCTGTCTCCTTCCAGCTTCTCACGCCCCGTATAAGTGGGACTACTGGCCCCACGACGATGTCCGGGCCGAGTGCCGCTTCGTTGGGCTGACGAACCTCGGAGCGACCTGCTACATGGCGTCCACCATCCAGCAGCTGTACATGATCCCTGAGGCGCGTCAAGCCGTCTTCACAGCAAAGGTCAGGAGCATTTAAACGGGTTCCTGCGGTGGCTTGAAATCCCTAAAAATGCTTGAATTTCTGTTATTTTTTCTCAAGTGCTTGATTTCCATACAAAGTCTTTGATATTTAAATGCTATTTACAGTTGAAACCAGATATTTTCATTCAGCCAATAAAGACTAGTTTTTATTTTTCTCTGAAGTTAAATCAGACTAAACTTTTCTGATTTCAAGTTGGTTAGAATTACCAAAATTATTTCTATTTGCTAAATGCCAGAAGTGAGAACATTTTTACAGATTTCTTTGTGTTTAAGTATTTAATTTACCCTAACAAGATTTGTTTTGATTGTTTCTCTGATGAATATTTATTATTCCTAATATCTCAATGAATAACTGTTGGCTTATATTTTATATGTTAAAAGTTATTGAATTAGGGAGATTTTTTGTGAAATAAGTGTTTTGTTCTCAAAACATGGTGAGTGTGATGCTTGAAAATCTTTTACTGTGAAACATTAACAATCCCTGATTTAACTGAATAACCTTGTGCAAGTTTATTGCATTTATTGTTTTTGTATGTGCGCAGTACTCTGAAGAGATCAAACACAAGACGACGCTGCTGGAGCTGCAAAAGATGTTCACCTACCTAATGGTGAGTTTTCCATATACAACTTTATCAAATTTTTTTCACGTCACAGCCACAAACTAGAGCATGTTTTATTTTAAATGATAACCGACACAAACTTGAGTTTAATTGCGTCACAGAGGAGCAGTTAACCTCCATGTTGTTGTTGTTCATCTGTCTGCGTGTTCAGGAGAGCGAGAGGAAGGCGTACAACCCTCGACCTTTCTGCAAAACGTATACGATGGACAAACAACCCCTGAACACCGGCGAGCAGAAAGACATGACGGAGTTCTTCACCGACCTCATCACCAAGATCGAGGAAATGTCCCAGGAGCTGGTAAGCACTCTGCCGTGCCCTCAAATACAAATACGGTCTTTCTAAACCATGGTTTAAAAATGGTGACATGAAATGAAGAAAATATGGAATGTTTAAGACAAAACCAGACTCTATTTAAGTTATTGCCACTAATTATGTTGTTCTGCAGAAAAACACGGTAAAGACTCTGTTTGGAGGCGTCATCACCAACAATGTTGTTTCTCTGGTGAGTAAAGAACTTTATTTTAATCATTTTGTTTTCACTTGTTTTAAATAGACTCGTTGATAAAAGAAGATGGTTTGGTGATTTGAAGCTGTGCTTTGATATTTCCATATTAACCACTAATAATTTGGTTAGTGGGGAAGTTGCTGTTGCAGAGGAAACAGAGAATATGTCTGGCATTAACTAAAAACATTATTGGAATATTTGTTAAACTCCCCGACTTCATTTACATTTGGAAACATTGCATCGTGCCTCATTATTTCCCAGCTAATAAATGCGTTTGTTGGGAGTTTTTGAGTAAAAGGCAATTAATAGTTTGAAGAATAGAGACCTTAGTTTTCTCTCCAGGATCAGTCTGTTCTTACAGCTCTGGTTTGGAAATCCATGCAGCATTAAAACAGAACAATGCAGTTCTGTACGCTGTTCTGACCGTTTTCACTGTAAAAGTGGCACAAATATCGACCGATGCTGCATCTCTTTCATTAAATTGCTTTTCAATTCGCGCTTTTGGGTGAGAATTGAGCTATTTTAATATGCACTGATCTACTTATTTCACTTCTAATACCGATGCAGATATTTGAGGTTTAGTATCGGCGGATATGGTCCTGAAAAAGTGTTTAAACATGTCTTCTTTTAAAAACAGGGATAAATGTGTTGAATTACGGATTTATTTTCTAAGCTGTTGGAGCTTTCTAACTCCATTTGAAAGCTTTTGGAGTTAAATACTCCAGTAGCTTCACAGGCCTGGCTAAACATGCAAAAAACAACTTTAATTTGGTTAGTCAGGGCAATTAGGAGAATAACACCCAATAAAAAATAAACACTAATAAAAAAAGACAATAGGTTGACTACCTTGGTCAGACATGTAAAAATAAACTGCAACAAACCGTCTTTCAAATGGTTCAGAATGTGCAACTAGAAATTCTTGATATGTTGTAAATTAAGTAATAAAGCATAGAAATAGACCGTACAGATCTGCCTTTATGGATCAGTCTAATATTTTTCCTAATGTCCGTACCGATACAAATATTAATATAAAATCTGTGCATTTCTACAAACAAAACTTCAGAGGTTAACTGTTAAAGCTTCAGCTAAACACAAGATAGTGGAAGACGCTGTAAATTATGTCTGTTTTTCTTGCAGGATTGTGACCACGTCAGTCAGACTGCAGAGGAGTTTTACACAGTCAGATGTCAAGTGGCAGATATGAAGAACATCTACGTAAGCTTTGGATTCTGCTCAGGATTCCTAACTTCCAAGAACTGCCATCATTTTCCAACTCTCTGCTCTCGTGTTTTTAATTAGGAGTCTCTGGACGAGGTGACCATCAAGGACACGCTGGAAGGCGACAACATGTACACCTGCTCGCAGTGCGGCAAGAAGGTCCGCGCAGAGAAAAGGTGATTAAGAACCCGAGCACTTCCTGGAATGAGAGATAAGCGACTGTCGTCTCACCGAGGTCCATCTTTGGTCCCTCAGAGCTTGCTTCAAGAAGCTGCCGCGCATCCTGAGCTTCAACACCATGAGGTACACCTTCAACATGGTGACCATGATGAAGGAGAAGGTGAACACACACTTCTCCTTCCCGCTGCGCCTCGACATGACTCCCTACACGGAGGACTTCCTCATGGGCAAAGGAGAGCGCAAGGAGGGTTCGTGCCAAAATGTTCATCTTTTACTTTTCCTGCTTTAAAATGTCCATTTAGAAAAACTATTTGTGTTTTAGACTTTAAAATATAGCTGTGATATAATGTTTTACCATTTTCTGATGTTAAAAATGAAACTTTGTGCCTTTAAATGTTCCAGTTTCATCTCTCCCCATCGAGATATTTACTCTTTTTACAAACAGCTAGTATGATGTTCATGGTATTAAAACTGCCTTGATGAAAGTTTTTGAGTTTCCAAGCAACAGATTTCTTTTGCCGTTTTGTCTCTGAACTCTGTAAGGTTTCAGATGTTTAGTTTTCTCTTCAGCTCCTTTTACCTCCTAAACCCCTTTTACATTTTCAGCTCCGTTTTCTTCACATAAATCTATTTTCAATCCTCTCTATTCTGAGACAATCATAGATGATGTTATTAGCAACCTGTTTAGACTTAGCACTATTTAAACATCTTTATTATGTAATCTACTTAAACCTTTTAAAATGAAACTGTAACTCTCACACTTTAGCTAACCTCCAACAATATTAGTTTGTCCATAAGAATTGCAGTTTAGATTACAATAGCAGACATTTTGGAGAAACGTTTCCTGTTGGTGAAGTTTAGAAAAGATTTCTGTTGTGGACGCTCTTCGATTTGTGCCCCAGGTTTTCGGGAAGAGGGGGAGCAGAACGTTACGGAGAGCTACGAGTACGATCTCATCGGCGTCACCGTGCACACCGGCACCGCGGACGGCGGCCATTACTACAGCTTCATCAGAGACATCGTCAACCCACACGCCTACAAGAACAACAAGTGGTGAGGGTCGATATGTGCACGAACGTAGCGCTCTGCAGCACCGATCCGATATTTGTATCTGTATAAGTACCGATATTTAAAAACAATTCTAGATTGGGGATCAGTGATCCTTCAGGGTTGATCTATTCAGTCTAATTCTATGTTTTCACTGCAAAAGCACAAAATCTTACCAAGTAATTGTGGTCTAGTTTTTAGATAAAATATCTGTCACTTGAAATGAAACAAAACTGACTTAAAAGTAACTTTCCCACAAGAAATCGGCTTTTGTTTTATGCAGATAATTCCTTAATATTGATTTTTAAAAAGTACTTGTCCTATTTGCAGGTTATTTAACTTTTAGCATGAAATAATCTCCCAATGGAACGAGTTGCTTTTTCATCGATATTAAAGAATTTTGTACTTAAAACAAGTTTCTGTTTGTTGCTGAAAAGTTACTTGTAAGATAGTTTTGTTATTTGAAGCGTACAAAAATATTTGCACTTGAAATTAGACCAAAAATGCTTGGTGATATTTGGAGTATTTGCAGTGTTATGCTGAGTAATGACAAACTATCTGAACTGTTTGGCAGAAGGTTTGATGACGTTTATCTGCTGCTTTTGTCAGTTTTAGTTTATCATTTCTTTTGGCTGTTTTACTCCTAATTGCACTTACTGATCAGAATAAAGTTGTTGGTTCATTTAAGTGAGCTGTACTGCTGCAGAGTTAGCAAACAAATGTCTCACTCAGCACATTTATTTGTTTAGTTATCTGGGTTTTAAGAAAAGACAAGAAAAAAGGAACTATTTTAAGTAAGCTAATTTATGTTTATGCATCGGATCGGTATGTGCTGATGCAAAACCTCAAATATCGGTATCGGAAGTGAGTAAAGTGGATCGGTGCTGATCCTGATGAGGATTTCCAGGTTTTACATCCATCTCTGCCTCTGTGTGGAAACCTGCAGGTACCTGTTCAACGATGCAGAGGTGAAACCCTTCGACTCCGCCCAGCTGGCCTCCGAGTGCTTCGGAGGGGAGATGACGGTATGAGAAGCAGCTGCTTTACAAATTAAATTACTGCTTCCTGCTGACACAGCTGATATATTCTGTTATTTACCCATCAGACGAAAACCTATGACTCTGTCACTGACAAGTTCATGGACTTCTCCTTTGAGAAGGTAAGAATTTATTTCCTGTTTAGATTTTTTTTTGCGTATCTAACCGATCTAACAGCATTTATGTGTTGATCTGATGTGCAGACACACAGTGCCTATATGCTGTTCTATAAGCGAGTGGAGCTGGAGGAAGAAAACGGGAAAGATTTCAGTTTTGATGTCTCTCCCGATCTACTCGAGGTAGCTAGTTATTTTCTTTCCCCATCAAGTTTGTAATTTTTGCTCACATTTATGACGAGCATCGCTCACTTAAATCTCTGCGACGCTTTCAGTGGATTTGGCATGACAACATGCAGTTTCTGCAGGACAAAAACATCTTTGAGCACACATATTTTGGGTGAGTCTTGTTACATTTATTGCATCACCTTTCGCTGCACTGTTTTGTAATTTCCCACTGTGTTTCCAGATTCATGTGGCAGCTGTGCAGCAGCATCCCCAGCACCTTACCAGACCCCAAAGCCGTCTCACTCATGACTGCAAAGGTTAGAAACTGATCATCTTCCTTTCAATTCCTGGACTAAAGTAACATTTCATACAAAACGTCGAATGGCATCAAAAATTGTATATATATATATATATATATATATATTTTTTTTTTTTTAATGGTTTTTATTTATATTCTTTGCAGCTCAGCACATCTTTTGTTCTTGAGACTTTCATTCACTCTAAAGAGAAGGTAACGATGCTACAGTGTGGATGAATATTCAGTTTTTTAACCAGAATAATTGCTAGTGATGCAGAGTAAGTTAACTATTATTCTTCCTTGTTATCCAGCCCACCATGCTGCAGTGGATTGAACTTCTAACCAAGCAGTTCAACAACAACCAGGCTGCCTGCGAGGTTTGAGCTTCAACATGATTCTCTGCTGGCCTGTTGACCTTCATCTTAACTTATTTACTTATTTATTCTGGATTAGTTTTTCTCTTTCCCATTTCTGCTCAAAGTATCTGTGTGATCCTAGATTAATTAAAACTAGGAATACTAGAAAACGAGGGATAGAAAATATAAATGCCAAGAAATTATCCTATCCTTCATATATTAATAAATTTTTTGTTGTGACACATTTGGTTATGTTCTGTGTTTTGTCTTAGCCTTAATTCAACCGTTTTACTTTATTTTTCTCTCATTTTTTTGATGTTTTATTTTGTTTTTATTGTTTGTTCTGTTCGCTTATTGATCCACTTTTTTCTTGTCTGTAATGTTTGTTTTTCTGTTCACTGATTTCATAAATCCCTCATTTTCACAACTTTGTATGTCACCCAGTTTTAATATCTTTTTTTTTTTTTTACTTTAACATTAATTCCCCTTTGGGACTTCTCTTGTTTACAATATTTAACTATAATTAACCATTATAAATGAGTCATGCAACTCGTTTTACATGATCAAATATTGTTCCAACGTGTTCAGTTGCTTCTTTTCTTCCTGTGTTTCAGTGGTTTTTGGATCGGATGGCGGACGATAACTGGTGGCCGATGCAGATCCTCATAAAATGCCCCAATCAGATCGTCAGACAGGTGTGCAAGAATAGAAACGCATAGAAATCCATTTCCCTGAATGTCTGATTATTAGCAGGTCTGAGTGGGTTTTTTTTTTTTATCTGGTTGAATGAAAGTTTAATAAAAAAATATATATATAAAAACGTCTGCTTAGCAAACCAAGACAGGGTCCTCTGGTTCTAAAATTTGTAAAAATTCCCAAACTTTGTCTTCCAGATGTTCCAGAGGTTGTGCATCCATGTCATCCAGAGGCTGCGGCCAGTTCATGCTCACCTCTACCTGCAGCCTGGAATGGAGGACGGGTACGTCTCGGCCGGCGGATCCTTTTCACTGCAGCTGCTGTTCTTTTCATGTGCAGTTCATGCAGACAGTTTGCATTTTGTTTTCACACTTTTGGTAGATTCAATTGGATTGGGGACCAAAATTACAACATTAGTTAATTTGTGCATTCGCGCCTCCCCAAACAAACTGGACTTTCTAGTTTGCATCCTCAAAGTGTGAAAAATACTTTCCACTCAGCAGCTTCTGTTTCTGATTTAGTTCCCCAGAGTATTTTTGGATTAATCAGTTTTGTTGTGCGTAACTTCCAGTGCTCTCTTTCCTGTCGTGTACGTTCAGCTCCGATGACATGGACGGCCCCGTGGAAGACATCGGGAGTCGATCCTGTGTCACTCGATTCGTCAAGACCCTTCTGTCCATCATGGAGCACGGCGTGAAGCCACACAGCAAACACCTGACCGAGTACTTCGCCTTTCTCTACGAGTTCGCCAAGATGGGGGAGGAAGAGGTTTGTTTCGTATTTATTGTGGCGCTCAGCCCACATGCGAGTAAACGTTTTCTCTGCTTCAGCACAACGACTCTGAATCAATTGATGAATATTTTTTTTATCTAACTCCTGCTGGAGAGACGATTCAGCTGAATTTATTCAACCGGGGAAATACCTGAAACATGCAGGAATAGTGAGGGTCAGAAAACAAAGGCGTAGAGACAACTTTAGTTATCATTCTAGGGCTGCAATGATTATTTTAAATTAATTGTATTAATAAATTTTCACATTCTGCAGATTTTTCATTTTAACTTTTCATATAATATTAGTGTTGCTAAGAATCCATCAGCAAATAAACCTCTAACATCGACGTACAAAAACCTTATAAATACACTGTAGACTGACCTGCTGATTATTATTTGGATTAACCAATTAGAGACCAAAAGGTGCTAAAATATTTAATTTGTAATGTTTTTGGTTGAACTAAATTGCAGACAAATGTTTTTTTTTGTTTTTTTTTTTTTCATAAAAACAACTCGGTGAAACCAAACTTTCATACAAAAGTTACATTTTCTTTGTACAGTTTTGGCTTAATTACTGCTCTTAATATGTTGTTTTTCAGCAATTGACCTTTTTGTAGAGTCTGTTTGCTTCAGTTAATCAATTACTAAATTACAATTATTTAAATGATGGATTTGTCACATTTAATTGCCTCATGCTGTTCTGTAATGGCACAAAAGCTTCTTTATAGATGACTTGTGTTTTCCAAAGCAATGAAAATAAGTTTAAAAGAAGCAGGACAGCAGCTGTTTTCCCCGATTAAAGTCTTCCAGCTGTTGTTGTCGATATTTTTCAGATCTGAAAGCTAAATTTCAGTTTTTTCCCGTGTTGAACAGAGTCAGTTCCTGTTGTCACTACAAGCCATTTCCATCATGGTCCACTTTTACATGGGAACCAAAGGTCCAGAAAATGTAAGTTTACATGTAGTTAGCTACTTCTGTTTGCTGTAAAAATTGCACAAGCAGCAGGTAATTGTAATGGGATCAAACTGAGCTCTGCTCCTCCTCAGCCTCAGGTGGAGGTGCTATCAGAGGAAGAGGCAGAGGAGGAGGACGAAGAGGAGGACATCTTGTCTTTAGCAGAGGAGAAATATCGTCCAGCTGCTCTGGAGAAGATGATCGCGCTCATCGCTTTGCTGGTGGAGCAATCTCGGTCTGAGAGGTTCGACGGCCTTTTGCAGATACGATGGAGCGAATAATAATCTGTTCAAAATAAATAAATCAAAATAAATCACGTCTCTCTCTCTCTCTCTCTCTCTCTCTCTCTCTCTCTCTCTCTCTCTCTCTCTCTTTCTCTCTCTCTCTCTCTCTCTCTATTTGTCCGTCCAGACATCTGACTCTTTCCCAGAGCGACATGGCGGCTCTAACTGGAGGAAAAGGCTTCCCCTTCCTGTTCCAGCACATCAGAGACGGCATCAACATCAGACAGACCTGCAACCTCATCTTCAGCCTCTGTCGCTATAACAACCGCCTGGCTGAACATGTAGGTTTTTGTTGCTTGGGTCACCTGTGTAGTAGCAGTGTTTTTTTTTAATCACCAATAGATCATTTTTAAAAATGGAATAAATGGCTGTTTTTCTTCTTAGATCGTGTCGATGCTCTTCACCTCCATTGCCAAGCTCACTCCGGAGGTAACAACTGCAGATGAGGGAGATTCTCTTGTTTAAAGGGGCAGTATTATGTAAAGTTGACCTTTCACAGAGCAACCTCTCCCTACTCGTCCCCCACTCGGCTCCTTCAGACTAGCCAGCAGCAATTAGCAAACAGCAGGTGGACGGTGCAACCACTGAGTTTGTTAGAGATATTTGGTGGTGAAAACGTTGTTAAAGGGTTAATAGAGGAGCCATGTTGTGAAGACTTCCTAAAGTTTCAGAAAGAGACAGAGGCCCCGCTTAAAGGCGTTAAATAACAAAATCTGATTTCTTTTAAATAACGTGATATGAAGAGCATTTTTGCACTAAAGGCAACTTAGTTACTTGATTGTGAAGTGGCACAACGTTTACTATCCCTATAAAGTGACCTAAACATGCTAAAGAGTTTTGACCATGTCTCCTTGTAAAGGTATAAAATGTTTCCCTGTTTCCCGTCAGGCTGCCAATCCTTTCTTCAAGCTGCTAACGATGTTGATGGAGTTCGCAGGCGGACCTCCGGGGATGCCGTCCTTCGCCTCCTACATCCTCCAAAGGATCTGGGAGGTAAGTAGAGCCAATCGATCTGATCAGTCACACAAACTGGATGATTGGGAAGATGCTCTTCCAGAGCTGCTGCCCTTTCATTGGCATTTATATAAATCCTCCCAGGGCTCGTTTTACGATGACTATAAATGCCAGACCGCTGTCTCGGCGCTCAGAGCGAGCTTACAAAAGCACGACTGTAACTTGGCTTTAATGTTTCAACCCTCTGCTTCCTGACAGGTGATCGAGTACAACCCTTCCCAGTGTCTGGACTGGCTGGCCGTCCAGACTCCCAGGAACAAACTGGCTCACAGCTGGGTGCTGCAGAACATGGAGAACTGGGTGGAACGCTTCCTTCTGGCGCACAACTACCCCCGAGTCCGCACATGTGAGGAACCGTCTGTGACAACCCAGCTAATAAACATTAACGTTATTAAAACTGTAGAAGCAGCCACCAGAATGAGCTTTTTTTGGGCGTCTTGTCACTTTAAATCCCAAAAAGCTCCTGCTGGCCACGCCCCCAACTCAATGTTTACACAGCATCAAACAAATGCACAATTATAAAAACATACATCTTTGAGTAGCATTTGTTGAGCCTCCTACACAGCCAACAAGACTGCAGCAAGTTTTTTCTGGATAAGTCAACAACAAAACATTAGACTTTTTCAGCAGCCATTGTACAGTTGTAAAACCAGCTGACCAAACGTGCTGGAACTCAGCTTGGGTTGCTAGGTAATGTCAGAGTGCATCAATTGTGACTCAACATTCAGAGGGTTTTTCAAAAGGCTAATTTTCCACATATTTTAAGCACTTGGGCTGCTTTCAGAAGCAGTTTGGACTCAAATTGAAGTGGAAAAACATCCAAAAAGTGAATTTTGCATAATAGTTCCCCTTTAAAACACAATAAACTCCAAAGAATTGCTGGCGTTGTTTTTGTATTGAAATAATTTACAGTCTTCGTTTGAGGTGAATCTGAGTCGGTGTGTCTTCCCTGCAGCCGCCGCGTACCTCCTGGTCTCCCTCATCCCCAGTAACTCCTTCCGCCAGATGTTCCGCTCCACTCGCTCCCTCCACCTGCCCACCCGCGAGCTGCCGCTGTCTCCCGACACCACCGTGGTGCTGCATCAGGTCTACAACCTGCTGCTGGGGCTGCTGGGCCGGGCCAAGCTGTACGTGGACGCCAGCGTTCACGGCACCACCAAGCTGGTGCAATATTTCAGCTTCATGACTTACTGCCTCATCTCCAAGACGGAGAAACTCATGTTCTCCGGCTACTTCATGGACCTGTGGAACCTTTTCCAGGTACTTCATCAGCTACCTGCTCCTCCAGTTTTCCACTCTTAGTTAAATTTGAAAACAAAGTATTGTTAAAAACGGCTCAGATATGTAAATGTTAACTGTGTGTTTGTTTACTTTGATTAGAAAGCAGTTTAGTGTTATATTTTTAGTTTTATTATTGTTTATCCATTTTTTTAAATGCATTTTTCACTAAAAAATGCACTAACATAGTTGACGATTATTCGTCAACTATGTTGAGGAATGTGTTTCCTCAAAAACACATTCAGAGGAATAATTAAACCAAAACTGATTAAAAAAATATAAACATTTTCCATTGAAGATGGAAAAAAACTCTGTAAATATGTTACACCTAGAACTCAAGTTGCAGCTTTTTGCTATAATATCAGTTAATCTAAAGAATAATCAACAGATCAATTCTTCAGAAAGCGCTGAACTTTTCACATGCTGATGTTAGAAATAGTTTTTAGCTGCATCCTTTGCTCCAACTGGATGCTGTTACTGCATTTCAGGAAATACAATATTTATTTTTTCATTCAAGAGAAATTTTATTGAGTCTTTACTTGAATCTTTTAATGTTTTTTTGTTGAATCTGAAGACGTGGCCGTTGATATAATATGCACATAAACTTGTGCTGTAACCTGTTCGTTTCTTTTTGTTCGCTCTTCCAGCCCAAGCTGTCGGAGCCGGCCATCGCCACCAACCACAACAAGCAGGCGCTGCTGTCCTTCTGGTACAACGTGTGTGTGGATTGTCCTGAGAACGTCCGGCTGGTGGTGCAGAACCCTGTGGTGACCAAGAACATCGCCTTCAACTACATTTTGGCCGATCACGACGACCAGGAAGTGGTGCTGTTCAACCGAGGCATGCTGCCCGCCTACTACGGCATCCTGAGGATGTGCTGCGAGCAATCGCCCACCTTCACCCGCCAGCTGGCGTCGCACCAGAACATCCAGTGGGCCTTCAAGAACCTGACGCCGCACGCCAGCCAGTATCCAGGGGTGAGGAGACAGAGGAACCGTTAATAACTCAAATTAGCTAATGTTCAGCTAAAGCTGATGATAATAATTTGATGCTGATCTGTTAAAAATTATTTGTAAAATCGATACAAAAAAGTTACTTTACAAGAAACTCTCTGTTCCTCATTTTAACTACTTTTCCATGGTGGAGTTCTCAAAACGTTAATACTAAATGCTCCCAATATTACGACTTTATTCTGAGAATAATATGATTTTATTCTCATATTTTGACTTATTTTTGTAATTTTACGACTTTCTTCTCGTAGCACTTTGACTTTATTCTCATTATATTCCAACTTTGCGACTTTATTCATCAAAACTTCTCATTATTTCAACTTTAATCTCGACTTCAAACTTGTATTATTACAACTTTATTCTCATATCACAACTTGAATCTTGTATTGATTTGACTTTATTATTATTTACAATTTCTTGTATCACTATGACTACTTTTGTATTAATTTGACTTTAATATTGTACTGTTAAAGCTATTTGCATATTATTACAGTTTATTTTATTGGTCCAACTCTCAGGATATTCAGACTTTATTACTGTGACTTTATTCTCACATTATTTTGACTTTATTGTTGTGTCATATCTTCATCTCGTTTTAATCGTCTTGTATTGTTATGACTTTATTCAGCAAAACAAAATTCTCTCTGAGACTTTTCTGAGCTGCTTTCACTGTTTGGAAAATGTAATTTTCTCTGCTGACTGTTGTCGCCCCCTGCAGGCGGTGGAGGAGCTGTTCAACTTGATGCAGCTCTTTGTGGCTCAGCGCGTCGACATGAAGGAGGAGGAGCTGGACGACATCAAACAGTTTAAGAAAACCACCATCAGCTGCTACCTGCGATGCCTGGATGGACGCTCCTGCTGGACCACCCTGATCAGGTCCACACACACGCACACACACGCACACACACACACACACACACACACACACACACATGCAGAGCAGCAGATGGAGGAAAACTCACCTTCTGAACCCGTTTCCTGTGCGCTGCTCCCCTCAGTGCCTTCAGAGTTCTGCTGGAGAACGACGAGGACCGACTCCTAGTTGTGTTCAACAGAGGGCTCATCCTCATGACCGAGGTAGGATCACCTCACTTCCTGTTGACACGCGGCGTGTTGTCATGGTATCGGTGTTCTAGGGCTGCAACTCGCAACAATTTAGTCATCGATTATTTTGACAATCAAGCAGACAAAAAATAAATTGGCAAGTTTTTTATTTACCCTGCTGTACATGATGTTTAATATTGTCATGCAATACTAAAAAAAACATGAAAATATTCAAGTAAGTAACATTTCAAATGGGAAAATTTACATTTTATTGCATAAATGCAGTAACATATTATTACTTTAGTGAATGTTTGGTCTTTTGAAGCAAAGGATGCAGCTAAAAAACTCACTTCTAATATCAACATGTGGAAAACTCAGTCGTTTCTGCTTGATTTTCCATCGACGGTGAAGAGCCAATCAGCTTTTTAATGATTATCTGATTCAAAATTACATTATAAAAGGTTAAATACTTTTTTTTATTTAAATAAGTACAATTGATTTATTTTAATTAAATACATTTATTTAAAATTTATTTAATTTTAAATCAATTTTAATTTATTTAAAATTGAATTTTAAATTTTAAACACATTTAAAATTAAATTTATTTAATTTCAAATAAATTTAAAAATTAAAAATTTAATAATTAAAAACAAATTCATAAAAAAATTTATTTTTCTTACCTACTTTTGCAGACTTGGGTAGAATATATTTATAGGAAAAGGGTTTTTAATGCATATATAATAAACCCTTATTAAATTGGTTGACTGTTGTTTCAATAATCGATCAATCTGATTAATCGTCAGTGCTTTTCTCCTCCCTTCAGTCCTTCAACACGCTGCACATGATGTACCACGAGGCCACGGCGTGCCACGTCACTGGAGACCTGGTGGAGCTGCTCTCCATCTTCCTGTCCGTCCTCAAATCCACCCGGCCGTACCTGCAGCGCAAAGGTCAGAGCGCCTCTCCTCTGGACATGGGTTCAAACAAAACGGTGAAACTGGAGAGATGCGGTCGAAAAACGTGGACTTTTACGTTTGTGCATCCAAAAAGTGCAGAAAAGTTGGAAACACCAATCAGAACAGGAGAGAAGAGAAATTAGTGTCTCAATTCATGAAGGTGCAGCATAAACGTTCACACAAGAGTTTAAAAAATAGTTTAGAAAACAAGATTTTCAAGTAATATAATGGTAATTGCACAATAATTCAAGAACACATTCTCAAAGATATTTAGCGCTGCATCTGGAAAACATTACAAACATACAAAACAAACAGAATAACAGAAACAACAAATGAAATGGATTCTGACGTCTCTGTGGATAAAATTGTCCATCCAAAATAGAATCACTAAACCGAAGATTTTTCTTGTTCAATCTGGTGGAAAGAGATGCAAGAAGAAACAATAAGATGGAAATTATAAACTCACTGCAATTATCATGCAATTAAATTATTGCTTATTGCGACAGGACGAGATAACATCAATATTCTTACAAGATTAACAGAAAATACTGTGCAGTTTTCACAAATACAAATATTATGAACATTGAATGTTTAAAAAGACTATTTACAATGTCTTTAGAAGTTTAATATCAGTGGAAATGTTAGAAAATGAGTAAGAGCAGAGCAGGTGATTGACCACAGTCTGACATTTGTACGAGATTCCTGCTCTTCCATCTTCAGTTGAAGATCTTGGAGTAAAAGTAAAAAGTTGCCTCAGATTATCCTCCGGTCATGTTTTCTCCGTCATGCAGTGTTTATCTGCAGTCGGCCTGCTCACATGTCAGAGATATTCGATGTTCGCAGCAGATTTCTCTCTTTTCTCCTCAGATGTGAAGCAGGCTCTGATCCAGTGGCAGGAGAGGATCGACTTTGCACACAAGCTGCTGACTCTGCTGAACTCGTACAGCCCTCCTGAGCTGCGGAACGCCTGCCTCGGTAAGTTCATCTTCAAATCGGAGGCCGTTCTTTCTGACCATGGACAGGATTTTGTGATTTCATGCTGTGCTGCTGTGTTTGTTTCAGATGTGCTGAAGGAGCTGGTGCTGCTGAGTCCACATGACTTCCTGCACACCCTGGTGCCGTTCCTGCAGCACAACCACTGCACCTACCACCACAGCAACATCCCCAGTGAGCAACTTTGCCCCCAACTCTGATTGGTTGTTTGCTTTTAGTTCACGATAAGCTAATAACGATTCACTTCTGCTCCTGTTTAGTGTCGTTCGGGCCCTACCTGCCCTGCAGGGAGAACATCAAGCTGATGGGGGCCAAAAACAACATCCGACCTCCCAGACCAGAACTCAACATGTGTCTGCTGCCCTCATTGGTGGAGAGCAGCAAGGTGCCTCCATGTTTTCTCATTTCAATTCAGTACTGTAGGCTTGTCGCAGTAAATTAAAACAAAGTCAATAATTTCCATTTGCATAATTTGTCGTTTTTCTTTCTTTCTACTAAAAGTGGAGGGCAAAAGTCTTCAGTCTGCAGCTTCACTGTTTTTTAATCCTAATTTTGTTTATGACAGGCCGACAGCTGTTTTTCATCTTGTTTATTTATTTACACATTTAAATAACCTGATAAGAGGAGAGGTTATAGCAGGTTATAGCAATAAATGCTAATTTCCAGATGTAATCAATTATGATTTAATTTTAAGTAGGGGGGAAAGACAGTAAATGTAATTAATTGGTGAAAAGCTAGCATAAAAACAAATTTCATATATGTATGATAATTCATATTATTGTTACTAGCACTTTATTTATTTATTTATTTAAATAAACAAAAAAAGGCTTGCTGACTCCTGGCCATCGGCCAGCTGCTGGTCCCATCTGTTCAGGATGCTGGTCATTTTTCAGGGTAAAGACGACGTGTACGACCGGATGCTGCTGGATTACTTCCTGTCTTACCACCAGTTCATTCACCTCCTGTGTCGCGTCGCCATCAACTGCGAGAAGTTCACCGACACGCTCGTCAAGCTGAGTAAGCAGTGACAACAGCAATGCTGGCAGGAATCCTCCTGAATTCGTCTTGACCGTGTTTTTCCTCCCTCCCAGGCGTCCTGATAGCGTACGAAGGACTCCCTCTCCATCTTGCTCTCTTCCCCAAACTGTGGACGGAGCTCTGCCAGTCACAGGTATCAGAACAGCCCGGCTTTCCATCCAGGTCTTTTCATTTATCACTTGAGCTTGATAGAAATGGCAAAATTCAAATAAAATCTTATTTATTTCACATTGGCTGAATAAAATTCAAATTGTGTTGTTTTTACATTTGGTCAAGTAAAATAAGCTTTTTCTTGGTCACCAAGTATTAAAGTTTGCCTTACTGGTGCAAAGTTATCAAATAAGTTTGTGATTCAGTTTATTTATGTCTGTGTTTTAAAAAAATGAAAAGGAAACATTTTAATTCAATTTAGCTCTGATTTTGTGTATTGGATTGGTTTCGATATCTGATGCTAAACCTTGATACTGATAACTGTATCGGTATCAAAAGTTAAAAATGGACCAGTGCGATATTTAACTACAAGTTTTATTTGAGGAAGGATATGAAGAAGGTACCTACCAAAGACAAATAAAACGATTCTGAAACGTGCAAAAAGACAAAGTTTTTAAAAACGTTTTCTCAGTATCGGATCGATATCGGCTGATACCGATCCGATATCAGCATAGGTGATAAAGGTGGATCGATGCTTGTTTTATTCTAAAATAAATATTTGGGTGGAATTATTGCTAACCTGAGTTGTTTTTAGTTGTTTATTTTCCAATCTGTGTTTGTTGTGAAGTTGGTCTTAGGCCTGGACAATAAATCAATAACAATATATTTCTCAATAGATTATTATCAATACGTCAATACATCTGATAGAATATTCAATATTTAGAATAGTCACTCAACTCTGATCCGGAACCGCACAGCATTCTGGGAAATGTAGGCAGAGGAAAGACTTTAAGCAAGTTTGGTGGAATCAACTAATTCACTCGCTCTTTGGTTGCCTAGCAACAACCTGCCGAGTAACGTTTGGTTACCTAGCAACAACTTGTTTAGTAGCTTCCACAGGACCAGCTTCAGGTTTCCCCTCTGTGCCTGAAAACTGCTTCAAAATAATAATAAAAACAACAATATGGAGGAAAAACCGACCAGTTTGGCAGCATAATTCAGATATTTAAACCAAAAAATGTATCAATGATTATCAGTCGACTGATATGAAACGCTCTTAGCGTCCAGACAGTAAAGAATGAATTTATTTTTCTGTTGTTTATTTTCAGTCCGTTTTGGCTAAGACCTGTGTGAAGCTGCTGTGTGAAGACCCGGCCTTCAGCGAATACATCAAGTGCATCCTGATGGACGAGAGGACGTTCCTCAACAACAACGTGGTTTACTCCTTCCTCACCTGCTTCCTGCCCAAGGCACGGCCGCCAGCACCGGTTTCCACGACGACAGCCATGGCGCTGCTGGGAGTCTGGACGTTCTGACATGACGATCTGTGTGTGTGTGTGTGTGTGTAGATCCAGGTTCTGTCCGGGCCCAGCTGCTCCAACCTGATCAGTGTTTTAGTGACCAACCTGCTGACGGAGCAGAGCAACCTGCAGCCGGAGCTGGCGCTGCACCGCGCGGAGCTGAACAAGACCAGCAGCCTGCTCAACGCTGTAGGAACACACACACACACACACAGAGGCAGAGCTGACCTCAGGGTCACTGAATGACCTTGAGATGTTTAGATTCTGACCTCAGTGTTTCTTGTTACTTCATTACTTGGCTACTAAACTTCCTTCACTTACTTCCCTACTTCTTTCCCTCTCTAGTTCCTTCCCCCTCAATACCTTTTTTCTTTTCCTACATCCTTTTTTTCTTCCTTACTCACCACTTCACTTCCTTACTTACTGTCCTACTTCCTTCTTTCTTTAGTGCTTCCTTTCTTCCCTACCTCCTCCATTTCATCTTCCCTTCCATCTATCCATTCATCCTTCCTTCCTTGCTTCCTCGTTCCCTTCTGTCTTTTTGTCTTTAAATCCTCCTAATCTTCTTCTTCTTCTCTGGTATTTCAGGATTTGAGGTCGTTGGTTCTGCTGCTCTCCATCCAGCCGCCCCCGAGCATCGATGCCGCCCTGTGCCCCGCCCTGCAGGAGCTGCTGGGTCGCTGCCGCCTCTGTCTGCAGCAGCGCAGCTCTCTGGAGCTGGAGGCCAAGGACCTCAAGTCCAAAGGTGCAGAACCTTCGTTTCGGCCCGATCCGGACCGGTTCTGGTCTTAAATCTGTTTCTTGTTTTCAGCCGAGGAAGAAGGAGCGACGCCGGTGAAGCGCCGCAGGGTGAGCAGCGACGACGACAGAGCTGCGGACGCAGCCGCTCCGCTCTGCATGGCGTCTTCCTCCTCTTCCTCGACGCTCCCTGTCTGCGGCGACCCGAAGCCCGACCAGCAGGAGGCGCTGACGCCCGCCAGCACCTCCGACACGGAGACGCGCGACTCGTCGTCCCTCATTGATCCCGGCACCGAGCAGGACCCTCCGTCTCCGGAGCCGACGCCGGCCACTTCCAGGAACATGGACTCCTCTCTGAAGGAGGAGAAGATGGAGGTGTCGTCTTCGTCATCCTCCTCGTTCTCCTCCTCCTCCTCCTCCTCGCTGCTGCAGGACGCAGGCGACGGGTTCGTCCAGGTGGAGGAGCCCGAAGCGCCGCAGCCGGGCGGCGCCGCCGAGGAGCGGGAAGAGGAGCGGCGAAGAACGGAGCCGCAGCCGCCGACTGCCACCGACGGGGAGGCGAAGGACTCTGCGGCGGCGTCTAACGTTAGCGGTTCTGCTCCGACGCTCCCGGAGGACGCCACCTCGCCGTCCGCCATCGGGTTGGTCGGGGACGGGTCCGACGGCCCCAGCACCTCCCAGGTCATCCTGAGCGGCGGCGCCCCCCCCACCCGACATGCTGGACATGCTGCACAGGACGGTGGAGGCCACCATCACCATAGTTACCAAACTGTCCGTCAAAGCGACGCCTTCCTCGTGATGTCATCAATCTTAAGCCACCCAGAGTCGTCCGACTCGTGCATCACTTTCTTCTTCTTCTTCTTCTTCTGCTGTTTCGTTGCCTTCTGTCGGATGGACGCCACAGACGCAGAACGGAACGCGTTGTAAAAGCTGCAGCACATTTTCTTCAAAGGGCAAACAACAAAAACAACAAAAAAGGTTTAGTTTTTGTGCGTGTTTTATACTGAATCAAATTTGTTTCGGAAAGTGATTTTATTTTAGGTTTGCTGTAACGGGGAAAGGTTTACACGACTTTTGTCTCCTCTGTATGTAATTTAATTTTATTGCATTTTTACTGTGTATAAAAATGGTCGTCCTCTGTGCCAGTTTTGTACTTTATGAATGAGGCAAAAGGAAAAGTTGCCTTGACTTTTTTCTGTGGTTTAAATATCCAGAAACTAAGTTTACCTGTAAATTAAGAGAACCACAAGAAACTTGATTCTGTAAAGAATCATTCTAGTTATTGCCTGAAGGTGTATATGAAAAACTATCAAAGTATATATAGATATCTTTATATATATATATAAATATATATATACATATCTATATATATATAAATATATGAAAGCGGTGCTTTATTTGACTGTGGTGGAAATAAAGCCCCCATGTTGGACCAGCTGGAGCTTTTATTTTCTTTTACTGAAGTACATTCCACAAGCTGTTTATTTTGCTTCTTCTGCTGTGTTCTGATCTTCTCTGATTTTATTTTATTAGAGAATAAATTAATAAAAACAGTTTTAATATGAAGAATTATGAGCTGACATTCATCTGAACTTTTTTTTACTGTAAAAATTCAGACTGAACCGTTTTGGAGTTGGATCAGAAAGTGGGAGCAGGAAATGATTCCAAAAATATTTTTATTACTGCAGCTGAATTTTAGCTTCATGTCTGACGGCGTTTCAGAGCCGATGGAGATGGAAAAAATAATTTGACAAAAAAAGTAAAAAGAAGGAAACGTCTGAGCTCAAAAAGTCTTAATATTTGTGGGGGAAAAAACTCAGAAATTCAAAAACATTTTTAGTTTCAAGTCAAAAAATTTGATTTTCAAAATTTGAAATTCTTCTTGCAAGTTTTCAACTGCAAACTAAGAAATTTCCAAGATTTTTTTTTCTGAGCTTAATCTCACTATTGAATCTCGGAAAATTTAGATGCAAATGTAAAACAAATTTCTATTTTTGTACTTTAATTGGCTGTTGTACATCTCGCTTCTTTTGAGCACATTTCATTGTTTTAATGTTTGTGCAGGAATCAACATTTTCAGAGTTCTCTTTATTTTTTTATTTGACTATAAATGTTGTCCAACATCAAACTCATAAATACAGGCTGTGGCCAAAGATGATCACCATCCAGTATCAAGGTTGGCATCTTAAATTCCTCAAGCCAAATGGATTCAACTCAGACTGAAAGGTTAGAAAATGAAGCTGGTTTTCTGCTGTGTGAAATGTTTGTTGCATTTAGTCAACAGGTTGTCAAACTTGGGGAAAGAAGATTCAAATGAAGTGTTTGAGAATCATGACGCTAACAAACATTTTCTTTTCCAGAGCCGTCATGTTAGTCGTATCCAGAGCTTCAGCAGCAGCGCCGGGAGTTCAGAGGTGAGTCGGGCTGAAACACCAAGACTGGGCCAAAAACCGGACAGAGACGTTTACAGTTTTAATAAGTAGATTTATAAAAGGCAACTAACATTTTTTACAAAATTGATTTGGATGAAAAACTTTTTTTATTGAACCGCTTTTCCTTTTTATGCAATATTAGAAATACATTAAAAGATGCAAATGATAAATAATCCAATTCCTTTTTAACTAGGAAAATGAACATTTTATTTCCTAAAATACAATAGCTTAGCATTAATTTAGTGAAAAAAATTTCCAACAGCTCGGCTCTTTGTTTAATTTAATCTCCATCCATCCATCGGCTGCCGCTCATCCGGGGTCACGGGGTCGCGACCCCGGATGGCCCAGACTTCCCTCCCCAGCCTCTTGTTGCAGCTCCTCCGTGGGAATCCCACGGCGTTCCCAGACCAGCCGGAGACATAATCCCTCCAGCGTGTCCGGACCAAAATTGTTGAAACAATTTCCTTAAAATCAAATAAATTACTGATTTTTATTTCCTTCTTTTCTACCTTTGCTATATTAAATTAAAGGTTTTTAGTTTGTTTTGAAGAAATTTATTTCCAACAATAAAAACAGGATTTGGGTTACTCTCTTTCAAAACACTATTTTTATCTAAATTTACTGAAAAATAAAAGTTAATTTGAGGTCATCAGTCTGAATAAACGTGGTTCTGTGTTTTGTTGAAGCTTGGTTATAAAAACGCAAAGAAAAACTATGTGGACAACAATTTTACTGTTATTACAAAAACTTTCCATCTGCATCAAACATCAAATTTGTAGAATTTTTTTGAACTGTAGTTGGAGGCCACAAAAAAATCATTCCAAGGACCACAAGTGGCGCCTGGACCACACTTTGGACACCACTGTTCTTCAAGGTTCTAGTCAGGACTTTAACTGCGTCGCTCCATAAGTTCCTTTACATATAAATTTTACCTCCAACCTAAATCTACCAGGGTGTGAATAACTTTTTGAGATATGAGTATTTTGTCAAGTTGTTTTAATTCAGCCATATTGGAAACTTTTGACCTCTTTGAGGTCACAGCATCTCAGTCGCGAACTTTGACTAGGTCAAACCAAAACCTCCATCTTGAGCCATTTTGATAGACTGTTTTGTGCGGCTCGTTGGAATCTCAAAGGTTAAGAAATGGTTTTGAAACGTTTCCAAAGTGATGGGTATAAATTAACCCTTACATCTTTTGGCCTACTTCATGTTGTCAGTCAGGTTCTACTTGAATCTGGCAGCAATTAGGCTGCCTGACTAGTGAAATTACACTGCAAAAATACAAAATCTTACCAAGTAAGAGTCAAATGTCTTCTAATATCTCACTTGAAACAAAACAAATGAGCAGCTTGTTTTAATAAAATAATTCCTTAATATTGATGAAAACTTATTAGTTCCTTTGGCAGATAATTCAATTTGTATCAAAACATTTTTTCTATTTTATAAGTGAAATAATCTGCCAATGGAACGAGTACTTTTCCATCAATATTAAGGAATGAAAAGTTGTTTTGCATTAGAAACTAGACCAATATTTTTGTTGGGCTAGCAAAGGTGTTAATGTTAGAAGAAGCTCAGCAACAAAAATGAGATTCATTTTTTTAATATTTGGTGAAACTGTCACCATATTGTGACAGTATAGCATGAGACAGATCATCTATGAAAACAATTAAACTCCACCTTCTTCCAGCGCTAACTGGAAACAACCAATCAGAGCGAGGAGAAGGGTCTTGGCGCTGTCAATCAAACACGTGTGAGCGCCACTCATCGCTGCCCAGCTTCAATGGGAGCAGAAACGTCCCATTGAATAACAATGTTAATATTAGAATGTTTTACTTTGCCACTGGTCAACTTCCATCACAGGCAGCAATGAACCTCACACCGACAGGACAAACCAACTGCCACAAAGCTCGACTGCATAACAACTGAATACCATTAAGAAAAGCAAAATAAAACTTCTCAAACAGGGAGACGTGAAAACGTAACGGTCCTCAGAGCGAGCCGGTCCATTACCAACGCTTCCTGCGCTCGACAAAACTGGCAAAAGGGCGCACAGAAATTGTGACTCAATTATATATTTTAGTCAATTAATATCCAAGTATCTTACAAAGTAGTTTTGGTAGGTTTATTTCATCGTATACTGACCAAGAGGACAAATAATCAGGAGTCAGCAATGACGACCGTAGCGCTGCCTTTAGCTAACCGGAAGTCCATCCCAAAATCAACCTGGAAGCAACGCCCCCCAAACAAAGGTTCCGCCTCTCCACTTCCGCTCCCTCCCCACCTGAGGTAAATGTAGGCAGATTAACATACCGAACTGCAAACAAAATGTAATTTGTTAATTTATTTTGAGTGTGTTTCAATTATATTGGCATTACATATTTTATATATTAGTAGTGTCATTACAGTATGCTGCAATTACTCTTGGTTTATTATATTTGCTAATGAACATGAGATTTTTGATTGATGTGGATGTTTGGAGCCACCTAGTGGTATGATGACAAATTGCATGCAATGAGACCAGGCTCTATCACGGCTTGCAGGAAGGTGCGAGTGAAGCAGCTCTTCACTACATTTTCTTAAACTTAGGGTCATATTTTTCTGGTTCAACACATTCATGAAATATTGTAAAGACGTCTAACATCTGCGGATATAATTTGCAGGGTTTTCCTGTGGTTGGGCAGGAAAAATATGACTTTATGAGTGGGAGCTGCACCGGTTGGTGTTCGTGGCTGACCTCCGGGTCATGACACCGTCTCCTTTTATTTATCAGCTGTGAAGCCACTTGCATGCAGTTTCAAGAAAAACATTGTAAAGAGTGATTTACTGATACTAGTGAAGAGGGTGACAACCGAGTGACAAAAGAGCTTTCAGTGAACACTTTATTTGCAGCTAAGAGAAAAAACCTTCCAACATCAACATGTGAAAAGCTTGGCTTGTTTGTGTGATTTAAGCTTCACAAAACTGAATATTAAAACCCAGTGAAAGATGATTTAACACAGTACTAGTTTACAGCATATTTTTGAAACAGAATTACTGTATCTATTTTTCACTTGAATTTTCATTTGAAAAAGGTTTGAAATGATGAACCTGAGCTTCACTGATAAATTAAAGACAGTAATTAACAAGCATAAAACCAGAACCCATGACTCACAGTTCTCAGGAATACTTTATTTTATTTGTTCATATTTTACACAACAAAAACACAGAGGAGGACGGATAAAATATCAGTCGGCTTCTGCAGCAGGTAGAATTTGCATCAACATTAGAAAGAGCAATGGAGGCATTTACAATGACACTGTGAAGTTATAAAGTAGGAAATAATCACAATTGTTCAAATTAATTCATTTTTTTCCTCATTTCCAAACCTTTTTGGAAACAAAATGTTCTGAAAATATCTGCAAACATCTGTTTCCAACATTAGTTTTCTATTCTTCAGCATAACTCCATACACTAACCTGATCCTTTATAAAGGTCTTAGAAAGCTATAAAATGTTATTTACTGAATTTATTTACACCAGAGAATAATGTGGCAAAGATCTCAAAACGGAAGCAGAAACTTCATTAAAAAAAACTACATTTCTTTCTGTCTCCAAACATTTAGTCATGAGTAAATATCCTCGTCTGATCAAAGTTCAGGACTCAGGATTTCAACTCCATGTTGGATATTTGACTTCTATAAATATAAGATTACTTTTTTATACTAATACACTCATGTACAAGCTTTTTATATAATTACTACACAATAGTAATAATTCTTTCTCAAATCAGAGATATAAAAAAAACCAAATAAAAAGTGAAAAAACATGAATAAAAACACAACTTCTTAAACAACAGGGTAACTGAGCATTATCAAACATCAAGCAGGTTCCAACATGTCAAGAGTCCAACAAGCTCTCTGACATTCATAAATTAATGAAAAGGCCCCTTTGGGGCCTCAAAATATACTGTTTGATTTCCTATTATATATCATGTGTTCTAGTGGATAATTAGACAATATCTGCTTTGACCACTAGGTGGCACTAGATTTTTGGTGAAAGGTTTATAAGGTAAAATGTTTTACTGAAATTATGCTTCTCAGGGTATAAAGCCAATAGGAAAACTTTATGATCCAGTGAAATTTGCTTTGACAGAACTTTTCAGCATCTCTCACCTCCTTCCAAAATGTAATGATTTCAATTTTATTTCCGCAACTCAGCAGTTCAAAGTTTCCTACAAAATAAAAATACAATACAAAGTCATAGAACAGTCAGTATTGGAGCCTTTATAAAAGACTGCAAGACAAAAAATAGTAACAGCTGATCGTGTAACATCTGATTGTTGATTAATGTTTTGTATTTATATATATAATGTGTATCAATTGGTTTTATTTTTCTATAACAAGGTTGTTGGGTATTGCAGACTTCGGCTCAGGTGCTTCTTGAAAATGAAATCTAGATCTCAACAGGGTCCACTTGGTTAAATTAAGGAGATGAATCAATAAAATTAATTTATTATGTTTCAAAATAAACTCGAACAGCTGGGTTTTTACTATAGATTTAAAGGAACTCAGAGTTTCAGCTGTTTTTCGGAAGTTTGTTCCAGATTTGTGGTGCATAGAAGCTGAATGCTGCTTCTCCATGTTTGGTCCTGGTTCTGGGAATGCAGAACAGTATCAGAACCAGCAGACCTGAGAGCTCTGGAAGGTTGCTATGACAACAGCAGATTTTTAATGTATTGTGGTGCTGATCTGTTCAGTGATTCATAAACCAACAATAAACCAACCAACCAATTTTAAAGTCTTTTCTCTGAGCTGTAGGGATTTTAGAACTGGGTGATCTGCTCCAACTTCCTGGTTTTAGTCAGAACTCCAGCAGCAGCGTTCTGCAGGGGGTTGATTATTTTGTAGAGATTCCTGTGATTTGCTTTGATAAAGATTCTAATAAAACAGACTTTGATAAGTAGATTTGCAGTCATTAATCTAGAAATAGGAATCCATTCATGTTGGCAAATCTTCACTCTGAAATGTAACTAGAGACAAACTCTGATGTGTTTGAAGGATATTTTAAAGTCACAGACTTTAAAAGTCACAGACTTTAAAATAAAAATAAAATAGTCTTTGATTATTGTTCTGGTGCAATAAGGTAATACTGTGTCCAAGATCTTCCAGGCTTGGTTTGATGTCGCATCCTCATCAGGCAATCGTCTCAGATTGGATTTGTCCACCAATCATTTATTTGTTCAATACTGTAACACAAACAAATGATTAGCTTCTCCTTTAAATGCTTGAACTGATAAAATATTTCATTTAAACATTTTAAAGATGAAACCTACATCCACCTGCAAATCCTTGGACCTTCTTCGCTCTTCCTCTCTGATGTC
>VMRN01000257.1:0-59066 GCA_010277015.1 Poeciliopsis turrubarensis
TGTAGGGAAATAACCCAGATTTAGACACACCTCCTACTGATGTTTTTTAATGTTGTCAAAGGAAGAATTAACAAGTCAACTTTTAAATGTGTCCACATTTCTAAAGAATCAGAAACATTTTTCAAAAAATTAAGAAATTGATACCTTCCGTTTGCTTTTACTGCAGTTAGAGTTGTGGGAATATTTAAATAAATCCTTAAGATGTTTGTAAACAATATTTACAATGTGTTTTTATTTTATTGCTCTTGGGCCAGAATGAGATTATCATTGCATAGCATAGGTTATAAAGCTTCTACACCTAGAGTGAGTTTGTTTTTCATGAGAAAAAACATTTTTGGTAATCTTTCACTATAAAAATGTTTTGTGCTGAGAACTGGTCATGCTTCCTGAAAGTGTGTCACATTTTGAAGAGGAAAACTGTAAGCACCTCCTACATTAAGTCCTGAGGGAACCTGAGAGGGGAGAACGGTAGCGATAGCAAAAAACCCAGGAAATGAGATTACTCGCCTGTGCCCTTCTTCTCCTCAGGCTCCGCCACCTTCGCACCTTTGTTTGTTTTCTTCTCTTTTGTCTTCTTTTCCTTCTCCTCTTCTCCATCACTGTCCTTTTCTTTGGCAGCAGCTGAAAGTTGGACATCCAGGAAATGTATCATTTACCTCACAAAGGTAAAACTCAATTATCCTAAAAGACGTAATCCAGCTTAGCATGACAGCTAGTGGTCAAAATGCATACTGGAAGGAGATGTAAATGCACTTGCCATCTTTATCTATTTTATGTCTACTAAAAGTATCCAGACTTGAAGATATTTTTTTTATCAGTGCCTTATTGTTCATTCACAGAGTACTGTATACACTATAAGGTATTTGATTACATAAGTCATTTCTTTAAATTCACACAGTGGACCAGAAAACATCAGAAGCAGAATCATATTTTAAAATACTTCTAAATATAAACCTTAAAGAAAAAAAAAAAAAAAAAAAAATTCTGTAAAACGTTCAGAAATTTCTCTCCCACCGTGAGAGTGACTGTGGGAGTGTCCGTGTCCTCCCTTCAGCAGACGCACAAATTTTTCAACAACCAGGAAGGCGATGATTCCCCCGAGAACCCACAGACCAACAGACATCATGTGACCGTGGGCGGCTCCTGTGTTGGAAAAGTTTCTAGTTCACAGGTGGGAAATATTGATATGCAGTAAAGTCAGCGATATTCCATAACAGCTGAGTGAAAACAGTATCTAGGAATACCATGGGAGTGACCGTGGTCATGTGACTCTTCGCTTGTGTGAGCGTGTTCCTCATCTCCCTCTCCATGATGGGAATGAGGCTCTATGCAGAACACAGTGACGTAAAGAAACAGGCATTACATTTAGAAAGTCAAATTGCAAAGTCTGCAGCTGTGATCTGTAAAATAAAGGATTTTAGAAACAGAACAGAAAGACTGATTTATTATTTTCAATAAAACAGAAAAATATTTTAAAAAATTATTTTTACTCTCGTGTAAACCATCAGTATGATTTCATGTGGTGGAAATGTACACAATTCTGAGGAAAACTTTACATTTGTATAAGCTATGAAACAAAACAAGAGATCCTACCAAGAGCATGTGGTATGAGGTGCAGGAAGGCATCGCCCAGCAGTCCACCAGAAGCAAAGCTCAGCAGCACCTTGAGCAGGTTCTGGTGCTGGTCACTGTTGGACTGGACTGGGATCAGAAACAGGATGAGGAATGGAGCCGCACTGATCAGCAGGGTGGCTCCGATTGCCTGCAGAGAATGAAAATCACCTCAATAGCAGACGCTCCTCAAAAACGTTACATGTTGGGGAAGAGGCCGGGCTTGTAAAGGTAGAATTGATCATGATCAAAGATAGTGATCAATACTCGTAGCTTAGTGGTGAGACTGTTTTTTAGCCAGAACAATTAGATTTTAGTTCAATTCAATACAAAAAATGTGATATCTATCCCCAAACGGATCACCAAGAAGTCAACATGATAACTTCCACTTTTTCAAACAAAAAAAAATTTCCATCTTTGTTACCATTATACCAACATTTTTACAATGTGGCTATAATCGTAAAGCCACATAGTAAAACTGTGGCTTTATTTTTCCATTTTTACGATGGAAAAATAACTTTTCCATCGTAAAATTTTTATAATTATAGCAACACATTCCTCTCTGCGTACCTGAGTCCAGAGCTCCACTAAGTCACGCTTCTCTCCATCTGCTTCTCTCTTTGCTCTCTCTGATCCATGCGAGTGAGAGTGTGCGTGTCCATGATCGTGGGAGTGTGCGTGTCCGTGATCATGGGAGTGTGCGTGTCCGTGATCATGGGAGTGTGCGTGTCCGTGATCATGGGAGTGTGCATGTCCATGTCCGTGATGGTGCTGCTCCTCTTCGTGCTGAGGCAGGTTGGCCTCAGCGCTCCACTTGCTCGCTCCGTGGAACATCTTCACCTGAGCGCCGTGGGCGTGTCCATCATCCTCTCCATGAGAGTGGCCGTGGTGATGGTGACTGTGCCCATGGTCGCCATGGGAATGGCTGTGAGCCGAAGCCGATTGAGAGGTTAACAGCAGTGCAGCAGAAGCAGCCAGTGTCAGTGTCAGCAGACGTAAACAGCCCATATTACTCTATGAGAAAGAGAAATGAGGAGAGAAAATAAAAATCTTAAAAGTTTTCTGTTTTTGTCGACATCTGTTATGCATATGTTGTGTTAATAAATGCAATACAGGCAAAAGAAAAATATAAACAAGACAAATTATAATTTTGGATATCAGAATATAGGAGTAAATCACAGCGTTTTGCAGATGGATCTGCATAGACACAGACCAGTAAGGAAAGAAACTGTATTCTGTGGTGTCTGCGACCTTCTGGCGAAAAGCTAAACTGGTCAAAGAGTGACATGAAGAGCATGCCACAGTCTTTGTGGTGATGATTTGGCTGGATCTCAATCAAACTGATCATATGTGAACCAAGTCAGATCCACCAGCCTCACACATTACAGGACTCTGATCTTCTACTGCAATCAATGGCAAGTTCTAGTATCTTCTACGCCTGGACAGCACAGCGTGGTTTTAGTAGCAAAGAGAGAGACAGAAAAAAGTAAGACGGGTATATATGACTATAGGTCTGATTGGTGTGCATGAAATACTGTAACATCCCTCTTCTTTACACTGAGTTGAATCAGCAGCCCTGGATGAAACTATTAGCATCAAACCAAAAACTACATACATGATTTTGATTTAAGTTTTGAACACAACAGGTTATCGGTGTACAGTTTTCAGAAATCTTTAATGAAGCTTTTCTCTTTCCTTATAACGAAACCAGCTGTATAAAATTTTTACTTTAACTTAAACACTGACAGCCTGGTGTCTCTGTGTTGTGATTATTTATTTGTTGTGAGACTAAAGATAACCCCTTTAATTCCCTTAGAAAAGAAACACCTTTAATCTAACAGTAAACAGTAAAATCCGACTGCCAAACAATCACCACCGGTTTCTGCAAGCTGTTTCCAGAGCTGCAGCAGAGCTAGCTATGAAGCTAACAACCAGTGGATGTGCTAGCTTGATGCAGCAACCTGAGCATCGCTACAAAGAGCGGAATACAATGAAAAACAATCAGTGCAGTCTTACCAAATAGTGTTCAATATATCGGCTTATTTTGCCACTAAATAACCTTTTGTCCTGAGAGGAAAAGGAGCTGATAGTTCCGTCTGCGTTGATGCTGCTTGTCAGACGTGGCATTTGCACAACTAAACTCCTCCAAATCTCGCGGGGACACGTTTCATTCCAAGTATGTTTACGTTTCTATCCGTTGCTCACCAGAGATGAAGTATATGTATGACTGAGAGTAGAAAATTACTTTACAGGAATTGACACACATGAAAGTTTAAAGCCTACTTGTGCAACACCTTACCTGTAATTTGCAGAACACAAAGAAAAGATAATGAGGAAACAAAATATCGCGAGATGAACAGCAGGAGCATCCTGGATGGAGTTCCGTTTAACAGCAGCTGAATAAGCGTTTGCAGAAAACAGCAGACTGAAGAGCATTTTTCACAATCAGCTGAATGTTGGACAATTTATCAACTATTTCATGTTTTGAGTAAAAAGGTCATTCGAATTATCGGCCTGGTTCAGTTTTTATCTTTTCTCAAGATATGTATTTTGCACGATCATATTTCAAGTTCATTTGCACTTTGGCAAATGAAGAGCAAATGTTCTCAAATCTGCAGGATTTCTCGTCCATGGTGAGAGGAATAAGCCCAGTTAAAGACTTGGAGGATGAATTTGTTCCCATGGAGGTGGGACAAATCATTTCAAACAGGTGAATTTTGTTGTGTAATTTTGGCAAATAAAGAGAAAATGTTCCCAGTTATCAGATTTGTCGACCATGGATAGATGAATAAATACAACTAAAGTACATTAATTTGTTGACATGCTATGGAGGGGAAAGGGGTATTCAAACAGCTGCGCTAAATTTAACTTCGGCAAGTAAAGTAAATGTTTTAAAATTCTCAAGGACAGTGTGATGGTTCTATTGAGCGGCTTAAATCTCAAGATGATGGTTAATCCCTGTCCCATGGTTTCTAAAAGTATTGGGGGTTTTTTCCTCTCTCTCTCTCTTCAAGAGAGAGGAATGTGACATACATCTCTGGATAACAGAGAACTATTTAACATAGAACTTTAAACAAACAAATAATACATAAATATAGGAGTTAATCGACCTTCACCAAAGTGGCTGTCCAAAATGCTGCAGGGTGCAAAGGGTCAGTCGGTGAACTCTTTTATTGGCCCTAAATCCTCACCTTTGTGTTTAGTTTCCGCATTTGATTTGACAACTAGTGGACGTGGACACGCCCCTTTCCGGCAGGTTGTTTTGGTTCCGTAATGTTTATACAGCTGTTTATTCTGCCTCTGAAGAGCTCGAACTAATCGCAATCATGAATTACTTTAGTCTACTGTTGCTCTTCCACGTTGCCTCTTCGGGTAAGACAATGTTACATGTTGTGTCGCAATATTCTGATAGTTTCATTTTTAAGTTGGCCTGCGTGGCTTTTGTCCATTCAACACCGAAACGCTGCAGTTCTGATATTATTTATAAAATCCCTTACACATCCGTTCATCATGAACTACCGCAGACAAATTATTTTTATTTTTATTTTTATTTATTTTTTGTCATATGTGTCCATTCTTTTATCACGGTGTTACCTTTTGTAGCCGAAATAAAAGTAAAAGTAAGATACTTAAATCCTTTTATAGAAGACAGCACACTGACCCCGAACAGGATAATCTGGCTACCATTACATGTATTTTCTTTTAGGGAATTAAAGAGATTATCTTTAGTCCCGCAGCAAATAAACAATCACAACACAGATATGACTACATCAGATTGAAGTAGGCTACTGTCAGTGTTTAAATTAATGTAAAGATTTTAGCCTTTTAATGTAGTTTTGAGAAATTATTTGGATAAAGAATATTGTTGTCAAGTGTATTTGTGTTCCAAAAAAGTGTCCATTGTTGATGTATGAATCTAAGTACTACATTCATACAAAGTCACTTTTTTTAATAATATAAATCTTCTTCAGCAAAACATTCCCTGAGATATTTTCTGACTGCTACCTATGGAGTCCAAGATTTTCCAGAGTTTGTTGGTGCTGCAACAGTAGACGAAGTTCAGGTGGGATACTGTGACAGCAACATCAAGACAGCCAAGCCCAAACAAGACTGGATGAGGAAAATGATCGAAAGGAATCCTGAGCACCTGGAGTGGTATTCTCAGAAATGTCTTGGAAGTCAGCATGTCTTCAAGGCAAACATTGATATTTTGAAGCGACGCCTAAACCTCACTGAAGGTATCTGCTGTATAACTTTAACTACTTTTTGACGCCTTCTTGATAATGTTTAGGTGTTGTCATATTTTTAGATTGGTTTATTTTAGTGTCATTTTAAAGTGAAAAAATCTGTGGACTATATAAATATTCACTGATCACTTTCACCTTTGTGATCAAGTCTGTCCTTCAATCCTGTCAGATGGATGAAGGATGTAGAAAAGCTGTGCCTCTCACCAGTTTCCATTAACTCAGCTCAAAAATTTAAACCTCAATCATGAATATAAGTGAGCTTTAGCTAACTTTCCTCTTTGCTTTTTTCTTTTAAAGTAGTTATAAAATAAAAGTATCTGGAGAATCTTGAATTTCAATTATTATTTCCATTCTGTTTTAAAACAGTACTAACAACACTACCGGACCTATTTTCTGCAAAGAGCAGAATAAGGGAATTTTTAAGGATTAGACACATAGTAGCTATGCTATAGAGAGATATGATATTTCTGAGGCAGAATAAACAGGGTGATATGTGCTGCCAGCATATCCAGTCTGTTTTGTTGTAACATAAACCTTACAGCAAACAAACAGAAAGCCAATGTCTCCCATGGCAAGCTTTAGGCTGTAAAGTACCGCAGTGTCCTTTGACTGTGGAGTATTGTTTTAGCCATTTTGTGCATGTCTCCATCAAAAAGATTATTTTCAGTGCTTTCATTTTACTTTGTGATTCATTGCAAATTTATGCTTCAGTCCATATGTTCTTCTCCTAATTTTAGCTTTATTTGTTCATTTAATTTCTTGCTAAATTCAGTCCAATTTGGTCAATTTGGTTTCCCTTAAAATGTTCAGTGTAATTTCTGTGACCGGCTAAAACTACAGTCAGTCACACAAGTTCAGGGATCTTTCATCATTTTACATAGGTACATAAGGCCTTTAGGCAAAATATCTATTTTTATTGAATTTTTCTCTCTCTTTAAGGTCCCCACATTTTGCAGAGAATGAATGGCTGTGAGTGGGACGACGAGACTGGAGAAGTTATAGGATTTAATCAGTATGGTTATAATGGTGAGGACTTCTTAGCCCTGGACCTGAAAACACTGACATGGACTGCTCCAAAATCACAAGCTGTGCTCACAAAACTCATATGGGATGGTGAGAAAGCCAGATTAGAACATAATAAAAACTATTACATCTACAAATGTCCTGACTGGTTGAAAAAGTATATTCGCCATGGAAAGAGCTTTCTGCAGAGGACAGGTATGTTTATTCAGTTTATACAGTGATTAATTCATAACTATGAAGCCCAAAATTTGCAGATATTATATGGATGTTGTTTTTTATTTATGAGTATTTTCTTTCTACAGAGAGTCCCTCCATTTCTCTCCTCCAGAAAACTCCCTCCTCTGTGGTCAGCTGCCACGCTACAGGTTTCTTCCCTGACAGAGCTGAAATGTTCTGGAGAAAAGATGGAGAAGAGATTCACGAGGATGTGGAGAAAGGAGAGATCCTCCTGAACAACGATGGGACTTTCCAGATGAGTGTTGAATTCAATGTTTCATCAGTCCCACCTGATGGCTGGAGGAGATACGACTGTGTGTTTCAATTTTCTGGTGTTGGAGACAACATAAAAATCACTCTGGATAAATCTGCCATCCGTACAAACTGGGGTAAGACACACCTCTGCGATGGTACCGCTTATTTAGGACAATAAACTGAGACTTTTGAGCAACATATGTTTCTTTCAAAAACATATATTTTTTAGTATTTCCATCTAAATCTGACATTGTAAAACCATTTCTACACAAACATGGCTAAAGAAGAGGGATCCCAATGTTGTAGTTACACATTATATGAGTTCTTTACAAATATTGCAGCCAAAGACACGTTGGAAAGAACAGGGTTGATAAATGAGGATTTTAATTGAGAGACTGTTCATTTTCTGCTAATACTGTGCATATTTCTTTAAAAGTAAACATTACAATAGATTTGTCTGTTTTAGATTTTTTTAAAAAATCCTTAATTATATGGAGACTTAGAGACAGTAGAATGTTTTTCTTTTACTCAGAAATTCACAAATAATATTTTTCTTTTTGTATTAAACTCAAATTTTGTAAAGATCCACTCAAAAAGAAAGTATTTTATTTCTTCACTGTTTAATTTCTTAACTGGATCTTCTCAGTTTATCCTCCAGAGTTTCCAGCTGCTCCTGTTGCAGGCATTGTTGGAGGACTTCTTCTCCTTCTTCTTCTGGGGATTGCTGTAGTTGTCCTCTGGATGAAGAAAAGTACTGGTGAGGAAAAATTGTATTTTGCTAATTGACAGAATTCAAAATTAATATTTAAGAATTTTTAACTGGTGGATCACTAATTCATTTTTGGTGTGTTTTGTCTGTATTTCAGGTTTCCAGCTTGCTGATGGTAACTATTCACCGTTTAAGTACATTTAATAAAGTCTTCTGATATATATTTTGGAATGAGTGAATGCTATTATATAGCCACTGCAACAGACAAGGCTTCATTTTTTAACTATTTGTCTTTACAGGAGGTTAAAAGATGAGGATTGACTGTGGGGAGAATCAACAAATTGACTTTTTCAGAAACATCTCTGACTTCAATGGCTTCATGTCCAAAGAGAGCTAATACTGGTACTGCAGAAAAGATTTTTAGTGTGCAGCAATATACACAGAGATGGCAAATATACTGGATTAGACATAAGCATCACTTACTGCAGTCATGTCTGGTCATCAGTCATAGTGAGAGGGGCTCTGAATGAACATTTTCTGATGCAACAACCCAAACAGTTGCTTTGTTGATTTATGCCTTTACTATATATGGATGTGTGTATATCTTTTAGGTAATTTTAGGTTTTTTATTGCGTGCATATTGCATTGGCTGTTGTTACTTTTAATCTTGCAAATGTGACAATGACAGTAAAGTTTCTTTTCTATTCTAATCTAGAATGGGTTTGTTGGAGACCGAAACCTTTCACTTAGTGTTTCATTCCTCTGATTGTGGTAAAACCAAACAAGTTCAGGTCATTATTTCATGAAAATGTTTTTCTTCAGCAGATTTTACATGTGTAACATGTTGTCTTAGTTTTATATTCATTGGTATCAAATGCAAATAAATTGCTTTCACGTTACATGGATTTTTAAAAATAATATCAAACTTCCTATGCTTGTGAAAAAAGGAAAGAATCATAGTAAGTTCTAAAATGGAATTGAATAACTCATCATGAGAAACAACTGCAAATGTATTAGTAAAAACACAAATAGATATTATTTACAAAAGTTGTTGATTGCAGAAATTTGTCAGAATTTGGACAACTTGAAGATAAAGGTGAAACAATTGTGTCAGAAGTAACAATGAAGCTAGTAAAACTTAAGAATATTTTGATTCTATGTAACTGAAACATAAAGATGTTGCACACCAACACCCTTCTAAAAGGCTGAAACTAGAATATTACAGCAAGTTTTCAAAACATGTTTACAGTTTGTCCTAATGAACTACATAATGTGGCTTAAAACATTTTACATTTAGCCTCATTTCAGTTAAACTGTTTATGCTGATCAGCCAACAATTGAAACCACAAAGAATAAAATGATTAGTAATCTTCTTGCAGTGCTATCTGCTTATTTTCTTGTCATTGTACTCATATTTATAAAAACTTAATTTCACACACTGGAAGTTGAAACCATTTTGGGGACATGAAAAGACAAATTACTAATCTGACATGTCCAATTTTCTACATAGTTTGAGGAAAATATTTATTTTTGACATATTTCTACAACAGCTATTTTTGTAAGAATCTTTGTTTCTGTATAGTAGACACTTAAAAAAAATTCTAATTATTTATATTCTAAATGTTTTGTTCCAATTAATGTTTAATTGTTACAAATAAATTAGATATGCACTGTGCAGCTTCTGCAGTATCTTGGGAGAAATGTGTAATTTATAGATTTTAACTTTATATTAAAGGTATGTTTAAGTAACATTCCACTAGAGGGAGACAAAGATCAGACATTAAATCACATATTGAGCTAACAGTTATTGCTCAGCTTTTATTAGAAATCACTGAAACATCAAAACATCCAGTTCTCTTAAAATGGCTTTAAAAATAAAGTGAACGTAAAGCCACAATAAAATGATATTAAAAATGTTTTGGTAATAGATTTGCAAAGATTTTAATGGTGTATATATATAAGATATTGACTGTGAGTCTGACGATTATTTACAGCTTTCTTTCTTAAAATCTACAGCTGGCAGCTCTGTACGAACATGAATCTATAAAAGGTAGATCTGCAAATGCCATCCAGCGTGTTGATTTAAACTACACAGTCCTACTTTCACTTTCCCTACAGCTCCCGCCTTTCATTGCGTGATGTGGGATGAAAGCTGCTCTCCTATTGGTCAACTGCCCACTCTGTCATGATTCTTCTGTCATGTCAATAACAGGAAGAGACGCTTGGAGCTGACGCACTAACGGTTTTTATAGAAACAAGTTCCCTAATTTTCCTATGGCCTACCACAAAGCATATTCTCTAAATGCAGCATGACGTAACAGGTGAGTGTGCGCCTTTGTACAAACATGCTGAGTAAACACAACCCAGGCTGGTGACAGAACGTTTCATGAAATCACAAAATTTGATGTTTATTTAATTATTTCTCCCAGGTTGTAGATGGTTTTTGTTTTTGTTTAAGCCAAATATAAATGTATTTTTTAATTTTAGTTGTCATTTTTCTTGTTTACTAAAGCAGATCCAACCATGGTTGTATGGTGATAAGCACTGTAACTGTTTACAAAAGCATTGTGATTTGGGTTACATATTTTTTTAAAAAAAAAGACATTGCTTGCCTTTGAAAGGCTTAATTAATAAATGACGATTGTAACATATCTAAATCTTATGTTTCTAATGGCAACAGAGTCTAATTTCCATGAATAAACACACACAAGCTGCTGGACACAGGAAGCTAATTCTTCTCAATAAGTGTGGCACCAAAAATGATTGTAAACACAGATGCAGGTGAATTGACATGCTAATAATGTTTACAGATTTCATGCTTTTCTGATTGCAGATTTGTTTTTATCCATGAGCTCTGTAAGAGGATGAAGAGGCTTTTTACCTTTCTTCTCATCTGTCGCATTGCATCTCTGGGTATAGTCTTCCCTTTTCTTCTCCTGAATCATACTTACTGAACAGTAAAGCTACTTTGCTGATTTCTAATTGGAAATTAAGTGACCTCTGAATAGCATACATTTGTTTATGGAGCTTCCTGGTGATTTATTACTTCACAGGAGAGACTCATCCTGGAAACAGATGTTTTCAATGTCTAGTCTGTTGAAACAGGAAATAAAAGGTTTATGAACTGTAGTGATGTTTCTGCTGTTTTCAAGTAGAATATGAAATTATTGTAACTAATAGAAACAACTATTCTTTGACTATTGCTGGTGCAAAGTGGTATGGGGTTACCAATGCTGGCTCACTGCAGTGTCTCTGTGGAGACATTTTTATGCAGTTTTCATGTTTTGATGCATGAATAACTTTTTATTTTTCTTCCAGATTTTTACTAAGATTTATACATGTAAACTAAAAGATTTACAGGGAATTGCTTTTCTCCCACAGAACCACATTCCCTGTGGTATATCCTCTCTGCCACCACAGGAATCTCAAATTTTCCAGAGTTTTTGGCATCTGCAGTAGTTGATGGTGTAGTGGTGGCGTATTGTGACAACAGCTTAAAGGATACGATACCCAAAACCCACTGGATGAGTAAACTATTTGTTTACTCATCCAGTGGGTAAACAATTTTAAAGAAGATAATGGAAGCTGACATTATCAGCTTCCATTTAATAGTTTAATAGTTCCAGTCTGACAAACAGAGATTATCATAAAATAAAAGTGGCTGACAGGTTAAAATTTGTAACTACTTAACTACCAGAAGCCTTTGTTATCTCTAGGATTAATTATTGTGACATTTTATGTCTATCAACCAGTCTTCCATTTCCCATTTATAGACTGTACAAAACTTTGTTCAATCTCTAAATGGCTTATTCAGATTCAGATGTATTGAACATGGAATGCATCTGAAAGTAGGACAGTAATTCTCCAGGACTGGTTTTGTGCACCTCTACTGTATTGTATATTTTCTTTATTTGTCATTAAACTGAGAACATATCCACCACCATCTTGTCTGCATTTTGTTCTTCCAATAACCACACTTGACACCAGATTAGAAACGAGAACTAGACTCAGCTGAGTTTTTAAAACCATATAAGAGCAAAATCACAAAACAAATAAATCAGGAACAAAGAAGCAAAACAAAAAAATAACTGAACCAGGAATCCCCATGCTAAAACTAAAAACTATGACAATGATAAGATCACTTGCACTTGAAAGTTAAATTGAACCAGAACAGGTTTTGACACTCCCTTGTAGGCCAACAAATGGCATTTGGTTTCTGTTTTAGGAAAAAGGACAGGTTTGAATCGGTATTTCCCTGTCAGTGTCTAAGTATCTGTTTTTTCAGAAGGGTCATTTAAGAAAATCTGTATCGATTCACATAATGAAACGTCACTCATAATAGCTGTTTCTTTATTTGGTGATCAACTAGAATCAGAAGTGTAGGTTGTCATTGGTTCTGAATAGAGTCTGCGTGAATTGTCGGCTTTATTCTGGGTCCATCATTTGCTATAAATACTCTGAAATTTTATTATTAGCCATTTTTGCCTTTAATTTCTTCATTCTTAAGTAAATAAGCAACAAAGAACTGTGTGTTTTCCATCCCATGAAATCGTCTGTAGTTGGATGTTCTCCTGAATCAGTTCTGGTTCACGAAGCGAACCAGTCGGGTGGTTCAACGTGGGGAAAGGGCATCTCAAAACACAAAAACACAGTGTGAGAGTGATCATTATGTTTTAAATATCAAAATAGATAACATTATATTATGCCATCCAGCATGTTTAGTATTTCACTGTTACTGATATAGGAGCTTTATTAACATTTTAAAATCCCTCACAAACATCAGTGCATTTCTCTTTCCGATGCTTTACCAAGGCAGCTTGTTGCTTAGGTTAGTAGAAGCTTACAACAGAACCTATAGTATTCTTTTGTTTTGTTTTTTTCTGCCTGTTATTAGAATTAGTATGTTTCTTATCTTTCTTACATTAGTAGTTTATATTAGTAGTTTTTCATTTAAAGGTTAGTTTAGTTTTCTCACCCCAGAGAGGAGGAATTTGTTAAAGTGTGTGTAAAACATAACTAATCTTTCTTTAACCTCGGACATGTTATTGCAGGTGGTGTCTTAATCCTCTTTAGTAGAACTTTCTGAGATGCTCCTTAGTTGGAAAACTGTCTGAGTGTGGAATTTAGTTTCTGTGTTCCCCCTTTTCCTTGTTATCAGGATAGCCCCTAATAATAAGGGGCTATCCTGTCCCCCCCAGCTCCCCTTCTGTTAATAAAAAGACAAGCTCTGAAGCAAAGTGTCAGAATAAACGGTGAACTGAACAGCTCACCAAGCTCAGGCCAAGCTGGCAGAAATGCCAGAGTTCCTGTGTCTTCTCGCTTTTGCAAAAGCTTGGTTGAAAACTAATAAATGTCTGTAGTTCCTTTTTAGGTCGACAAAGCACCTATCACATTTCTATAAACTGTTCAACATAAGTTTTTGGCAAACAGGGTAAATAATTTATTGTTAAAATGCAGTTACTAATTTTGATGCACACACTCTAGAAAAAGAGCTCAAGAACAAGAAACAAACTATTACAATAAAAGATATTCTTTAATAATTCATTAAACAGGCACAACAAAATAAAAAGCAGGAAGAAGTTAATTAGGACATTGTTCATCATTCAGGTTATACACTAATCTAACAAATTGTCATGCAAAGCATCTTATTTCAAGAAAATCACATGCAAAATATACATTACAAACAGAACTTAAAGTTTGGAACTGCCAGGAAAGATGGATAAAGTTGCATGTTTTCCTCATTAAAATATTGCTTTTATTTCAGTTTATACAAAAGTTACGACAATATATTTATCTAACTCTTGCCACGTCCAATTATCCTACACGTCAATTTAATTGCTGACATACTTGTGACTGTTAGGAAATCAGTCACAAGTAAGGTTGGTTTTATAATAGTTTTTGTTGTGTCTATCCATTTGATCCCACTCACAAGCAGATTTCGATAATAAACTTATTGTATTTCAAAATTACGCTGACAATTTTCAATGGTTCCTGTCAAAACAGAAAAAAATACATTTTAATTATTTGAAATCAATCCCGGTGTAGTCCTGTTTAGGATTTTAAATCCCAGTATACAGCTGTTTTAAAATTCATATTTAAAAGACCAAAGTCAATAAAACATTTGCTTATATTAAAAAGTAAGAATGTTTTACTTCTAGTAGGCTATATATTTCCATTTTAAATCTAAGAAGCACAGACATCCATCAAACATAATCTAACATAACTCAATTCTGGTGAAATGTTTGTTGTTTTTTAAATTTCTTCAATATGCTTGAGATTCAAGATGCATTTCCAGAAACAGAAATCAAGCTATAAATGTAACACATATCTTCTCAAAAGAGGACTTCAAGAAATATTGCCAGCAACTATATTGAAGTACTCACCTGGATAGGTGGGATATGATCTTGTGTCAGGAAATTTTGAAGCTATAAGAAGAAGAAAATGATTATTTCATAATACAACACCTTGTTTCATGTGAAATAACACACTATTTAGTAACTAATTATAATCAAATTAATAAATTGCAATTTTAACAGGTGTCAAAAATTTTGTCAGCAAAATAAATATTCAATTTGCACATAAACATTTTGTTCAGAAACTAAATAAAGCTAAATCTAAACCTTAAGTTTGGAAATATTTAGTATGCAAACTAAATAGTTAATTTGAAATCTAAATATATAGTTTGTAAACTTAATATTTAGTTTGTGAATTAAATGTTTAGTTTGGAAGACTGATATTTATATTCTGTATGAAATAGCATGGAGAAAAAAATGACTTTGAAAAGTGAACACACATCGTTTGTCTGACAGGCTACATAAACTAACACAATATTTAATTTTTTACTGTGTAACTTTATAAATGGCACCCCATAATCAAAACCATAAAATATAAATATTTAAAAAGATCAATAATTACTATGAATTATTTTTTCAGTCACATGTATTTAACTGACTTTTTTGTAAATTTGAAAAACTATCTCTCAGTGTATAGAAAAATCTACAAGTGCATACCATTGTTGACATTTTTCCAAAGAAAGAGTCCACTTATGCAGAAGCACAACAGAATCAATCCGACAACAAGTCCAATGGCCAAATCAAGAGGAAACTCAGAGGAAGGGGAAGGGGAAGGGGAAGTGGAAGGGGAAGGCGAAGATGAAGGAGACGCTGGATCTGAAAGTAGGACCAGACATTCTTTTTATGAAACAGTTGTAGAATAGATATTTAATCTGTGCAATTTGTGAGAAGAAGCAGCTTACCCCAGTTGGTAATGATTGCTCCTTTTTCCAGTCTGGTTAGTATGGTTTTATTATCGAGCTTAAACACACAGTCATATCTCTTCCAGTCTTCAGATTCAATTGACGAAACATTCAGGTCAACACTCATCTGGTAAGTGTTATCGTGGTTTGGGAGGATCTCACTGGGCTCCTCTTCATTTTGAATCTCCACTCCATCTCTCCTCCAGAACATCTCAGCTGTGTTTGGGTAGAAACCTGTGGCAAAACATCTGACAAGAGAGGAAGGGGTCTTCTGGAGGAGAGCGACAGAAGTGAGGTCTGTATGAGGGAGACAATGCAGAGAGAAGAGGACAGAGGGTGAGGAGAAGAAAAGTAAAATGTTGAGGGACAAACAAGAGGGCATTGATAACATAAATGGAAGCTACACAAATCCTGCTCTTTGACTGCTGGAGAAATGCAGTGCCTTGCAAAAGTGTTCACTGCCCTTAGCATTGTTTTTGTGTCAAACCAGCAACTGACTGGACAAACAGCAGACGCCAAAGCAAAGTTTTACCGACCTTATGGGCTTCTGAAATAAGCCTGTATCTTGGTTTACTGTTTTGCAACTTAAAGTTGGTCTTTATTTTGTCTTACAGAAAGTTAACAGATATAAAGTGAAAAAATAGGCAGTTTTATGATCTATTTATGTTTAGCACTAAATTAAATCTTATTCTGAAAAAAAAAAAAAACGAGGAGCTGAATGTCTCGTTAAGTTGATAAAACAATGCAGCACATACCTTCTCTCTGCAGAGCGCTACCAATCACAAACTTGTTTAGCAGTTCAGGGCAAGTCACTGACAGAAACTCCTTTGTGGTGTTTAATCCCTGCCGGTCTAAATTCAAGTCCAGCGTAAAGTTTTCAGCCAAAGGATGCTGAGCAATCCAAGTCAGATTTTTGAAGTCTAGTTCCATAAAATTTTCTCCATTGTAGCCACACTTCTCAAAAGTGATGACTTTTCCATCCTTTTCACAGCCACTCAGACACTGTAAAACATGAACAGCTAACACAGACAAAATCAGAAAATTAAAGTGACTTGTTAAAAAATAGAGTATTTAACATTTCAATGTCAGGTAAGTGCACAGTACCTTCAGTTGGGTTTAGAGTTGCTGTCTTATTTAAGAAGGATGTCAGGTTTTCCAGAGACCATAATGCTTCTTCAAAGAATGGCATGGTTGGATAGGAATCTGATATGTTCTTCCAGAGAAATGAGTTTTGTTTTCTAATTCCTTTGCTGTCAATGTAATCCACTTGGACATCGTCAATTACTGTTGTAAACTGGTTTGGAAGATTTTTGATCCCAGTTGATGTAATGGCAAAAAACGTCAGTGAATTTTTAACTGTGGAGAAAAGGTGTTAGGGGATTCACTTATATGGTCAGTTAACATCAGCCTACACAAATCTCCATCCACACATAAATGCTTATCTTAGTGACATTGAAACAGGTTACCATACCTGATGATGAAGACTGGCAGAGAAAAAGCACTATTAGGATCTTGTTTCTATAAAGCCACATCTTTTCTAGAAAACCAAGCTGTTAAATCACCACAGTGAAGTACATTTGTTAAGCTGAGAGCAAAACCAAAGATGAATGCAAAGCGACAACAGACATTTGAAACAAGAGCCGCCTTCAATTACATTACCTGCCCCTCCCATAGCGTTTGAGGAGGAGAAGAAGCAGAAATATTATTCAACAATAAGACGTTGATCAACAGTGTCATCTGTTGATTTCTGGAGATGTAACTTATTTTTCCATTTTCAATTGAAAAGACTTATTTTGGATCATGTTTTAGTGCTATAAGGAAGAGAGAAAAACAACTTATCTATAATTATCTTAAGAATGTCTTCACAGTTGTAAGGTGTTATGCTTTCTTGTTTGACTGTGTGACACTGATGAATGATTGAATGTTTTCTGAAACTGACTAGTTAACATCCTTCATGGATTCCATACCTGAACTCATCAAACTGGATTTGATGCCAAACAGGTAACAGACTCCACCTTGGCTTTTGTTTTATTTGTTGCTGCTCTTTCTTTTGGCTCAGTCTTGATTTTTTTGTCTGTTTTGTTTTTAAAAAATAAATACCTGCCCATGTAAAATATACTTTGAATTTGGCTTATTTTTAAATGGTTCGAAGCTGTTCCCTAACTAAGTTTTTTTTTCTTCCATTTCTGCATGTCAGGATGCAGAACAGTGACTTTGTCAAGTATCAATGACGTACAGGTCGGATGAATGCGACCTGGCCGTACAGACACAGGTCACTTTTTAAAAGATCAGACATGTATCGGATTTAGGAACACATATCAAAGTAATCTGACTGTCATGACAAGATTAGAGACATGTCATATAAAGGCACAAAAAAAAAAGAAATCTGAATTGGAGCACTTCAGACTGCAGTGTGAATTTAGCCTAAAATGCGCTCAGGTGTGAGTGTGAGTGTATGCATGGTTATTCGTTGTGTGTTTGTTTCCAGCCCTCCAATTAACTGGCAAGCTTTCTACAGTTTTTTTGTGATTCCAGGACATTCTTATAAAAAGTTTTCTCTGCCTGAAAAAATAAAGGTCCAAATACAATGAAAAACAAATGAAGACGGTGTATTTCTGTTTTGGTCTGAGAAGGGTCTCGCTTTACAGCTGTTTTCAGTTGCACTTGAGCATTTTCTCCTAAAAGTGAGGAAGCGTTAAATAAAATTCCACTGGAGTTTTATCACAAAGGAAAGCTGCATGGTTACTCAACAATCAAACTGACAAGTTTTCAGTCAAGAGTTGACGCCTCCAAGCACATTAAACACACTCAGGAACATAAAACTGAAAGCATTTCTGGACTTAACAAACAGGTTAAACGATTGAAATTTTCTGCACAATCTCTGTTTACAATCAGCTTTCTGAGCAAGATGAAATGTTTGGTGATACTTATGTTTTGTCAAGCTACATCTGCAGATTAGAAAGCTTAAAACATTATCAATTTTGTTACATCAAATATTGTTTTATTTACTTGTCAAAGTTCTATGTAAGTTCATTGTAAGTTCTAGTTGAAAGATCAATTAGATTATGTTTACTAATGTATAGCTGGCATTTGTGTATTTCAAAAAACAAAGTATTTATTGACTTAGAAGCTTTAAAATACAATTTTCTCTGTGTGTTTCCCTTCTTAACTGATGTAAACATGCTCCTCAATTGTTCCTGTTTGTCTTCATGTAAGGGTGCAGAATTTGTGGGCCTCTTCTATAGCTGTCTTTTTCATTGATAACAGTATTTCTCTGACAATATTATATTTTTGGTCATTTTCTGTTGAGAAGTTGGGCCAGTACATTGTTCTCTCTCTTTGCCTGGAATTCATACAAAACAAAGAATTTATAATCTAAGAGTTGAATACAGAAATGTTTCAACATTACAACAAACATTTCTTTATGTTCTGCAAAAGACCTGTCCAGGGTGACCCCGCCTCTCGCCCAGAACATTAGCTGGAGGAGCACCAGCAACTCCCGACCCCACTTTTGTTTGGAGAATGTTAAAATAACTACATGTGTTTACATAAAGCTTCCTTGTCCTGTTTTAGTGGAACAATGAATACATTCTTATATATGCATAATGCTCAGTAAAAGTGTATATAAAAGTGTATATAATCTGCTTTTCTTGTTATAATATTGGCTTGTTATGTATCTGAGTGATATGAACAGCTAAAATGTATTATGTATTATGAAATGTAAGGCTAACATCAGAGTAACACAAGCTTAAGAGGAAGAATCTAAATATTTTTAAGGCATTTATTTGGATACTGGGTTTAATTTGTGTAATTTGGCTCTCAGTTTGCGTAAAAACCTAGAAACCCATAAGAACTGGTTCTGTTAGCAGCTCTGTTTCTGCTAACAAAGGCAGAAACGGTGCTGCTTCTGTTCGCAGTCTCTTTGGTGAAATGCTGATAAAAGTTTCCAAGTGTTATTTATACTTCCTTCTGCAGGCCACCAGAGGGCAGCATTGGACAGATAGAATCTGTATTATTTAATGTTGTCGATTCAAATCTTTATTTTGTTCCAATTCACTGAAAGTTTCTCACAATCAACTGGAAAAAGTTTCCCTGTGGGAATTGAAACATTTGAATAAATTTACTTAACATGTTTACAGAGTCACAAATCCATAAAAATAAACAATTATAATAATAAAAAAGACTATTTCTTGACTCATTTGGTAGAAGTTTCTATTGCATCTTTTTATATTTTACACATGATAAAAATATTCATGTTTCAGCAAAGACAGGTGACCTTCATGTTCATAAATTTGTCTTTTTAAAACCATCCGATGTAGATCATTTTGCTAACTACAAAAGTAACAAAGACAACACAAGACTGATGTGTCTTACATAAACACATTGTGCTAGCAAACATAATGCAGTAAAACCAGTTTTTCCTATTTCTGATCAGCGCTTTCATTTTGTTAAATGAAGCCAGAAAAATTTCACAAGTTTCCTTCACATCCGATTTATTCCAATTTCTGTAGATAGATCTGTCTGACCCGCCATCTGTCCAATGGTGAATTACAGATTACAAACAAACTTCTAGCTTATGATTTCTAATAAAATGAATGACACTATTTAATCTGGATCAGATTAAATAGTATTTTAGCCAAGCAGGATTTTCTTTGTCAAAAGAACATCAAGTCAAGAGGAATAGCAGGAAATGAAAATAACTCAGATAATGAATGTTTAGCATCAAATTACCTTTAACAAGATGCAATACAGGACAAACTAAAGCATGTTTTAAAGTCACAGAAAATAATACCCACAGAAAAATTATTTCAGTTCCCTAACACCTTTGTTCATCACTTCAAAGGTGGATCCACCCTGTCGGGGAAGTTCATTTAAACTGCTTGAAGTTTTATTCTTTTTAGTCATCAACTGCAACTTCTTGAATGGTGCGTCTGTTTAGGAATGAAGATGTACCAGCAAACTAATAACTTTGTCTGGTCTCAGTTTTTCCTTCAGCATAAAATGTACATAGAGCACTTGCATAACTAAATGTTTATGATAGTAAGTGTGAGGATAACAAATGTTGAACTAAATGCTCAGATATTTAGAGCAGAGTTTTACCACCTGAACGTCGATCAGTTGGTGATCACATGGCCCCTCTGCCTCACCTGGCTACTTTGTGCTCCCTTCATCACCTGCAGTCTGAGCCCTCCACCTTTTAGGTGTGGAGACCGATTGAGCCAGCTTCTCTGGTAGGTTTGTAAAACACATGATGGGCTGCTCCCAGCCATATGAAGAGAAAATGGTCTCAAAATACCTGTGCTTGTGTAATACTGACAACTTTTAAACTTACATTTTCTTGTACTTTGTTCAATCAAAATATTGCATGCTTAATTCATTGCTACATGGACAAATAAAAACAAAAACAATAAAATTGTTTCACATATTTAATAGAAAAAAACACTTCCTGCAACTACAATATGAAATACACTGTCATTACAATACAAAATAAATGGTATTCTTAGTGTTTAATACATCTTTACAGACTTACTATGAAGAACTCAAAATGTTCTGAATGCAAACTTGGTCCATAAAATTAAATTTACTGAACAGAATCGTCTCTTCTGCTCCAAACTTGTTTTAACTGTTAGAGTCCAGATTTGACTTCAATCTGGTTTCTTGATTGAGTCTCTCAGACAATTCAATGCTGTTGACAGGAGCTGTAAGAAAAAAAAGAGTTAATCTTTAGAAGAATCTACAAAATAAATTGTTTATGTTAATAAGAGATAAACAATAAGGGGCAAGGAATTTGTCAATAAAACAGACTGTGCAAGATCCGTCACACTTTTAAGAAGTGCTAAAATAACAATAAATAAACAAATCTGGGAAAAGGTAGATTTACATTTTATCTGAGCCTTACTCATTACTTTTACTGAAAATGGGAAATGCAGAATCCCAAAAATATTTCTGTGCTTAAATGTAATAATTTGAATAAAACAAGTTTAGTTTTTAGTTGAGATTATGAGTCTTGTTCAGCTCATCACTGGAAGTTTCCTTACCTTTTCTATTTTTGATGACCATAAATCCAACAGCAGCAACAATTATAACAAGAAAAACCACTGCAGCCGTGACCCCAACTATCATGCCAATGAGCTTTTCTGAACAGAAAAAAGACAACAGAGACAGATAAATATATTTACTAAGACATGCATAAACTGCAGATTAAGCTCTACTGAAAACTGTTAAGAAATAAATATATACACCATGTTCAAAATTATTATGCAAGTGATATTTTCTCAGATTTTCTTAAATAGTCAATGCAAATGATGGTCAGTATAATTTTCAAGTCATGAACTAATACAGTATAAATCAAATTTAATGAACAAAGATTCCCATGAGAACAGTATTTTTTTTTCAAAAATAAAAAAATGAAAAAGGTTCCCAATAGGGTTGAGGTCAGAGGAGGATGGTGACCAAACCATGAGTTTCTCCCCTTTTGTTCCCATAGCAGCCAATGACACAGTGGTATTCTTGCAGCACTCATTGTCATGCATGAAGATGATTTTGCTACTGAAGGTACGGCTCTTCTTTTAGAACCATGAAAGAAAGTGATCAGTCAGAAAGTCCATATATTTTTCTGAGGTCGTTTTCACATAGGGGCCCAATAGTCGGTTCATGCACTGCCAGCCTCTGGAGGATCCTCCACCTCGAGGTTTCAGAGGCACCAGCAGCTTCAAATAACTGTTTGCTGCTTTGTAAGGGCATTTTAACAGCTGCTCTCTTAATCCGATGAATTTGCCTAACAGAAACTTCCTCATTATGCCTTTATCTGTACAAACCCATCTTTCCCATATCGCTTGAAACCTGTGGCCTGCTTAATAATGTGGAACATCCTTCTTAAGTAGATTTCCTTTAATTGAGCTCAACAGACAAACTAATCAACTCAGCTCTCTGAGATTAATTATAGGGATTCACGCAATTCCATCTATAAATTTAATAGCACAACAAAAAAATTGAATCTTTATGACATAATAATTTGGAACAGGGTGTAATAATAGTAGGGAATGATATCTTGAAAGTCTGTTACTGGATTTATAAAGTAATTGTAACCTCTTTTGAAGAGGTTCAATAAAGCAGGAGAATAAGGCTGCATTTGAATGCCAGACAAACGTTTTTTTTATCAAGAGTTATCAGGGAAATCAGGGTTAAATGACTAAAAACAGCAACCTTTTAAAAAAACAGATGTGTTATTGAAAAGGTTGTGTTAATTAAACTTAAAACATTATAAGAAACAGAACATCTTTTCTTACCCTCATCATTTTGTTTCTGTGTTTTTCCCCAGTTGGTTTGGATCTTTTCTTTCTCCAGTCTGCTGACAACATCATCTATGACATCCACCAGATGAAACACACACTCATATCTTTCCCAATCTTCAGGGTTCACAGATGAAATATTAATGTCTGTTCTCATCTGGAAGGTGTTATCCTGGTTACAGAGGATCTCTGTTTTGTCCACATCGTCCTGAATCTCCTCTCCATCCTTCCTCCAGAACATCACAGCTTTGTTGGGATAGAAACCAGTAGCGAAGCAGCTGATTGGAGCGTCAGGAGACTTCTGGAGGAAAAACACTGAGGGAAGAACTGAGGAGACGGATGGCAGCTTGAGATCTACCATCAGATAATTTTCTATTACGCAAGACAAAATTTAAAAAAAATTTAAGAAAATGTGAAGATCATGAAAAACTCTAAAAGCAGTTAGACACAAAAAGAATCTCTTTTTTCATAAAATATTTAGCTCTGAGATAAACAAAAATTCACAATCAGTATAATCATTAACAAAAAAAACATGACAAAGGATATAAATTATACAAAAAATGCATGAACACAACATTTAAAAAAGATATATATTATGAAAATTGATGTTTGACTGCAACCATCTGAAACCTGCTGCTTAATATTTAATATTTATTCTGACAACAATATGCAAAAAAAACAAAAGAAAGAAGAGGAGCCGATCACACTGTTATGTTTTAACAGACTGGAAAAAATGATCCACTCCAGATTTACGTAGTTCAGATTTTGGTGTTCAACATGTTTTAATCAACTGATAAAAGTCAGTTTAAGTTTTAACACAATTTTTTCAGTACACTGAATCTGTGTAAATGTGACAGTAGAAGTCACATTTTTCCTTATGATTTTTTTGTATGCATGCTGCGCTCCATCTCAACCTGCTGAATGGAAACATTTGATCACACCATGCTGCTCCGACTCACCTGTGCTCTGCAGAGGGCCTTCATTATTAGCCATATATTTCTTCAGCCAATCAGGGCATATTTGATTTAAGAAGTCCTTATTGCGCTCCAAATGGGATGTGGATTCATCCGCTTCCCATTTTGGTTTGATGCTGACAGCCTGGGCAGTTTGAGGAACCCATGTCAACTTCTTTGAGTCAAATTTGATAAAGTCTTCTCCATTATATCCAAACTGTAAAAACGAGATTGTTTCTTTTGTCTTTTCCTCCCATTCACAGCCAATAATAACCTGTAAAATCTGAACAGCTGGAGGAGAAAACAGAAACTGAGATTATGAATTTAATAATGGTAAGTCATTGCAGCTCAATTATGAATACGAGTCTCTTCACTGTACCTTCACTTTGGTTCAGGTCCTTTAAAATTCCCATCTTAACCTTGAGATAATCAGACATTATTTCAAAACACTGTTCAATATACCAATCAGCAATCTGTGACTCAATGTTCATTAATTTTGGTCCATATTTTGGGTTTGCTCTGATATTTTTGTTGCTGTCACAGTAACTTGTTGGCAGCTTATCCACCTGGGTGGTGGTTATGAAGTCTGGAAAATGAGGGAGTCCAGAAGAGGCAGTAACCAGAACTGTCAGTGAGTGTTTTTCTAGAAGAGAAGTTTAAACGTTCAGAACGATACAGACATGTTTGACTTCAGTAGGTTTTTGAATGGAGCAAATTATGAAAGTCAAAATAAACTACAAGGAATAAAAATAGACAGCACTTTCAAATAGGGAAAAGCAAAAGCTTACCTGGAGATGAAGCGCCACATAACAGCAAAAAAAATAATATCTTCATGTCACAGAAATGATAAGTGGTGATGTTAGGACTGAAATCCTTTACTTCTCCTCAGGAACTGTTCATCTAAAAGGAAAAGGATGTTCTTTTGAAATTCCTTGCTCCGTAAAATAGAAAATGTGTAACAAATAAGAAAAGCAATGAAACAAACTGTCTAAACTGATGAGCATCCAGAGCGTCATTTCGGATGAGCCGGTCCTGTTTTTATGGCTTCCACATAAAAAAAAAAAACAGCTGCTTTCTTGAAAGACGGCCTTTCACCACCAAGCACCGACAGAGCGCCCCACTTTACTGTAAAATATTTGAAGGTGGATAAACTTGCAAATGAAAGTCAACCTGCTGCCTTGAAAATGCAATTTAAGTCAACAAGAAAATTATATTGTTTTTCACTCAGAAATTAAAGTTCATGAAGTTAATACAACAAGTGACAAGTTGTCTAAACTTTGTTTTTTAAGTTAATTAATGGCAAATTGTGAGTTTTAACTTAATGCTGTAATTTTACCCAAACCAAGTAATTATTTCACAATACACATTTAGTGTGAACAGAACTTTATCCTCAAGCTTTGCAAACTGTCAGCTGCATTAAAATAAACATTTGCCTTAATAACAAACAAGAGTCAAATCAATGTAACGTACTTCCATCTCAGGATACAAAAACATGCTGCTAAACACACTGGGAAACTGTTCCCTCTCTTGTCTTTTTCTTCTTTCTGTTTTTTAACCTGAAAACTCCAGTTTTCTCAGTCTTGTAGTTTTGACAAAATTAATAAAAAAGTTAAAACACAGATTTAAAAGATAAACTTCCTACAGTAAGTTTATCTTTTCACAAACTCCAACATTTAGGTTCAAAATCTAAAACTCGGATCTGATAAATGTATTTTACTTAAAGAGTAGAAGATAGTAGACACAATTAAATTTGACTCGAATGCTTTTCAGTGTTCAGGCTCATCAGCCTCACCTTTCATTTTTAGGACTTCGATCTGCCAAACACAAAATATTTGTTGTGGAACCGGTTTGTCACCTTAGCGACCGTTCCTATCTTGTGTTGAAATGAGGAAGTTACAGTTAAAAACTAACCTTGAGTGAACATCTTGCATACATTTATGCAAACAGTGCACTATGTCAACATTTCGTGTTTGGAAAATAAGCTGCATATTTTATCATGTACCAGACGTAACTAACGTAAAATCCCTGAATTGTTTGTGCCATGATTTGCAATTTTAGTCATTTTCATCATTGCTGTCAGTTTAAGGTGGAGTTGATAGACAAGTCCATGAAAATGTAATGAGATTTCTGCAATGTCACTTGCAGATATAAAGTATAAAGTTTGTATTTAGAAATAAACCTTGTGAACCACAATATCTGCTCATCTCACTTTAATTACTGTTGGTTTGGTGAGCTGTTTTGTTATGTTAGGGATGTAAAGGATTTAATGAGAGCTTGGGAGTCAGGGACCAACTGGTGACAGCAGCAACAGAGAACAACAGAGGATCTGATAAAGAAACAGACAAACAGAGGAGCATTTTGTGAAGTGCATCAATCCTTCCACTGATTTACTCATATTGCTGCTGTTACTATTTATCTTCTTTTAGCTCCTGTGCGGCTTGAGCTCAATAAGAAGCTGAATCATAGTTGTAAGCAAAAATATACATTTACTAGAAATGTATATACATCCTGTCTTGTCTTTTTGGTCATGTTTCTAAATTTAATGAAGTTTTAAAAAAGCTTGCAACCAAAACAAATTCACACATGCACATACTTCAGTAATGATTTATTTTTTTTAAAAAAAACATCCATTTGTATAAAAACCCACAAATATATTAGTAGTTTCTTAGACAAAAAAAGATAGTCACATGAAAGCAATCACTGGTTAACAATCACTGGTTAACAGTCTTACCTGATGACACTGTTTATATGATTTGGTTAAAAAACATCAAAATAAGATATGAAAAAATGAGTGGAAGTTTCCAAGTTTTTTCTTGGTCTGATGACTTAACATTGACCTTTTATAGGTTGGAGCAAGACTTCAGAGGAGAATAAAAAAATAAAATAAAAATATTAACAAGGTATGTAGTTATTCAGCTTGCTTATTTTCAGCAAAGTACTTGCATATCAATTTCTGTTTGCTTTATAACCTAGAATGTTGTTCAGGCTCAGGCTTGATTTTTTTGCATCTCTTTGCTAAATCAGAAACCTGAACCTTATCTCCAGTTTCAGTGAACTATTTATTTCTTCCTCTATTTTTAGATAAGTCTGATAAAACCTAAGAAGGTTTTTCTCTGTCATTTGTTGGTAGAACCTTCTACAAAGACAGCCTCTGATGTTATTTGATAGAGAAAAATACAGACGTTCGTTATGTGATGTATGCTTTTGTATGCTCTATGACAGGCAGATGCATAATTTTAAAATATTATTGTGCAATGTAGTTGTAAAATGTGAGTAAACATAGATAGAGCTATTTAAAACTTTCAGACATGATATGAAACCCACACCATTTAGCATGTTAAGTCTGCTCCTTTTTACAGGGGTCCCCAAAGTCAGTCCTCGAGGGCCAGCATCCTGAATGTTTTAGTTCTCTCCCTGATTTGACGCATCTGGATCAAATGATGGCTCGTTAGAGGCCTAAGAAGAACACTGATGTGCTGAAAAGGTTGTCACTACCACCAAGGAGAAAACTAAAACATGCAGGATGCTGGCCCTTGAGGACCGACTTTGGGGACCCCTACTTCAAATTATTGCCAATAATCTTCATTTAACGGGATCCTGGAATTTTCTGTAGATTATATGTGCCGTTAACAGAACATCTGGAAATTACACAAGTCCAGCATTCCTCATGGTGAAGTGCATTATGTATCACTTTCTTGAAGAGAGATTGTTTCAGAGGCTGTAAGATACAAAATATGTCATTAATCTGCTCATTCTAAACAAAACTTAGTGAATATAGGATAGCAAAGGTCAGAAAGTACTTACATGGTGTGGAAGATCTGTCTGTACTGTGTGTCACTAAATAATGGAGGAATGATCATTTAGGTAATGTTAAATGTAAAAGATCTGTTTGTAAACATGTCATTTGACTATGTGAATAACTATCAGATTTACCAAGATATTCTACTATAATGGTTGCTGGTTATTAAGGCAATGTCCTTGTGATTTTTTTCATTATATTCAAGAACTGTCTGATGTCATAATACAGTGTAACTTTCGAATTCACTTTTATAAATAATATCAATTCTTAAGTGTCTTACCATTTTTTTTCTTGAAAGCTCTGAATGATAAAGCAACAATAATGATGACGACGATAACACATCCCATCGTAGCAATGACAGCGATGCTGGTTGCCGTTAATAGACCTGTTCAAGAAACATTATGCAGGTTTCTTGGTTTTGGTTTTAGAGGTTTTGGTTTAGAAGTTAAGAAACATTTACAGCTTTAATCTTAGAAAGAAAACTGTGTATCAGTTAAGTTGAGCATCATCTATAATGGCCTATTTAAACTCAAATAGCAAATGACAAATTACACTAAAATGGGAACTAACTTCCCATTTTAACTAATGGGAAGTTAGTGCAAACTAACTTCCCATTAGTTATTTTTAACTAATGGGAAGATACACCCTCATGTATTAAATGGCAAAGAAATAAAATTACCAAAATAACTACTTAGTATATTGCTATGTATTTTTAGTCATTACTTTAATCTATTACTACTTTCTTTTTTACCATTTTTTTCTCCTAAGAGTATTTGCTGTGCTAGTGGCTCATATTTTCGACAGTAGGCAGACAGGAAGGAGGGCGAGGAGAGGGGAAAACATGCGGCAAAGGTCACCCGGACCGGGTGTCGAACCCGCGACGTCCGCGTCGAGGACTGAGGCCTCCAAACGTGGGGCATGCCAGCCCCTGTGCCACCACAGCACACCCCAAACTATTACTACTTTTAGTGTTTTTCTATGAAATAGGGGAAAAAATGATCAAATTAAATATTTTTATTACCTTCATTTTTGGGATTGTTGCTTCTGATTGAATCTTGGTCCAGTTTGGTAATGACATCATTTTGCACACCAGAGAGTTCAAATACGCATTCATATCTCCCCCAGTCTTCAGGTGGGATTGCCAGAACTTCCAGGTGGACACTCATCTGAAAGGATCCATCATCATTGGGAAGAAGGTCTCCATGTTCTATCCCTTCATGAATCTCCTCTCCATCTTTCCTCCAGAACATTATGGCTTTGTTAGGGAAAAAACCCGTTGCATGACAAGTGACTGGAGAGGAGGGAGACTTCTGGAGCAGAAACACTGAGGGAAGAACTAGAGAGATATTGCCACGATTACATTAGGTCATTTGCATGATTATTAAGGCATCTGTCCTTGTGATTTTTCTCATTATATTCAAGAAATGTCTGATAGACCAAAATGCATAAAATAGATTGAAAGAGGTAATAAGTAGACCCAGATAAAATAAAAAGAAACTGTATATCTAAAAGGCCAATTCATTTTACCTTTTCTGCTCAGAAAAGATTTTCCATATCTCACAAAAACTTTTAACATTGGCAGGCACTTGTTTTGGAGTGAGTATTTTGCAATCTCATACATGGTTTTTTCTGCATTCCACGCCTCTGCTATGACTTCCGCCTTTGGATTTGCTGCAATCCATGTCCCTGTCTTTGCGTCTAATGTGATGAAGTCTTCTCCGTTGTTACCGAACTTTATATAACCATGCGTGTTATTAGTTTCTTCATCCCAGTCACAGCCAAAAAATTGCTGAATTATCTCCTTGCCTGATAAAAACAGAGAACAAACCATGTTTTAAATATCACAAATTCTACCTGATAATGTCATTTTTTGTGTGTTTTTAAGATGTGTAATTTCTGATAGAAAAGATTTGCCTAATCTAAATCCAAATTATGATTAATCTAAATGGGTAAAATAAATAAATAAATAAATAAATAAATAAATAAATAAATAAATAAAATAATTTTAGTTATGACATACCTTCTGATTGGTTTAACTGTGTATTAAAATTCTTAGTCTGATCTCTGAATAAATCTTTGTATGTCAAGCATGCCCGGACAGACGATTCCCATTCCTTTGTATTCTCTTTCACATACTCTTTCATCCAGTCTTGTTTGACATGCATTACATTTTCATCATAGTAAGTTGCTAAAAACCCCTGAAGTACAATCATCACTCCATACTCTGGGAAATTGGGAACTCCTGGATGCAGGAAACGATTAGACTCCAGGTAATATTTTTCTGTCAGAAGAAAAAAAAAATTTCATTTAGAGTAAGGATTGCAATTTTTTGAAATTTTTTATTTACATTATAAACTTTAAAATTGAATTTGCATGTGAAACATAAAAAGTTAAAAATATATATATATTTTTTTTCTGCTCCTCCTTATGTTGATAAAAACTGTGAAAGTCTCTTTCACAGTTATTTCAGTTACCTCTTCCCTAACACTTTTTATTATAGAAAATTCAAAATGATCAAAAATTGCTTCACCTGTTGAATTATTGAAATGCTCTTACCTCCAGATGCAGCATTCTGTAAAAGTAGCAACAAAGTTATCACCTTTATCATTTTTGTACAGATGGTGTGAAATTGAGAAACTGTGCAGAAGAGTCCTTTAGTTGATATGTCAGAAATCATTTCCTGCTTTTCTTCTTATCGTCACAAGATGGTGGTGGAGGTGTGTTCAAGTTTGACCAACAACCAATGGGATATTTTTGTTCCTTTTTAGATTTAAAGCACTTATGACAAAGATTGGTGTATTGTATTAATGTAAAACTTCTTTTACAGTATGTTAAATCTGAATCACTTTTAGCCTTTAACATGTTTGTTAAAATGCTCTAAATCTGAAATGACTAACCCCACAGTGATTGAACAAAAATGAAATGACTTCCTGGTGGGTTTTTCTTAAAAAACTAAACTAAGAAATTAATCAACAGTAAATGTAAAACCACATTAATACCTGAATGCTAGAATTTCATCAAATGGCAATATATCACTACAAATTTGCTTTAATCACTGAGCAAGAAATGCTCCAACTTTAGGGAGATTTTCTGTGTATCTTGTGACTGCAAAGTCCAGGAAGTACCAACACTTGCAATACAAGTAATTGTTGATTCCAAATTAAGTAACAAGGAAACAATTTATGCTAATCTTGTTTCTATTTATAGTATATTTTCTTCTGAAAAAGTACCTTGTCTGACTTGTTTTTATTTGGTTTATATTTAGAAGACATGAACATATAAGAAATGTTAATCTCTCTAAAATTCAGTAATTTAAACTGACAAAGACTTAATTTTGACTAAGCTTCAGTACAAGTAAAGAATTCAAATTTTATTCAAACAGCCATAAAAAGTTTAATATTAGATCTTCCTCTATTCCATTTAGATATTCTATTCAACATTGGTAGGAAGGCTTTGCCATATCAGTTCAATTCTTACAATTCACTTTTAGGAAAACTACTAAAAGTGAATTTATTAATTACTAACATGGTTTGAATATAAACCATAAATGTTTTGAAAGTGAGATCTGAGTAGCAACTCAAACTCATCTTGACTAGCAATCTTTTACTCACTCTGTAGTAAGAGCTTAAGAAGGGAAATGGACGTCTTGCTTGAAGATGTTTCAGTTCTCTCCAAAACAAAGAAGAAACTAGTTCTAGTATGGCTTTAGGAAAGCCACTACATAATTTATCACCCACCTTTTTACAACACAACAATATGCAGCCTAAACCAATAAAACCAGGACTGCAAGTGGCTCAGAGAGAGGTTGGCATTCTCTTCATGCATATTGATAAACAGAGAAAAAAAATAACCACTAATGAATGTCAGTGGTTCATTCATCTGAACCACTTTTGTCTACATTTTGAATGTAGACAAAATGTTTTTGTCTACATTCAGAGAAAAACTGATCTGATGTGTTGCTATTTATTTATTTGTGAATGTTATTAATGTGTACCGTCTAAAATGGCTCCAAGAGAGTTGAGATGAGATGATGAAGATTTGCAAATGTATTTTTTTTTTTGGTAGGAACAGTGTGACCAGAGCTTTCTGGTGAAAAATAATAAAAATAAAAAAACGAATCATGAGAGTTTTAAGAAAGGTTCAAAAACAATAAAAAAATTTAAGTCAGTGTTTTGTTTCAGATATGGTTCATTTATATTATAATTTATTTTTTCAGGAAAGATTCATGAATCTATTGGTTATGAATAAATCCGTTCTAATTTAAAGTGTTTTTTAATACAAAAAGGTGTTTAATTGTGTTAAAAATGAGACAAGCAGAGCAGGGATTCAAACTGGTGACCTACTGACAAACTGTTTGTCCTGTCTGTCTCATTGTAGCCCTGCGACAGACTGGCGATCTGTCCAGGGCCTCTCGCCTGAAACGTTTGCTGGAAATAGGCACCAGTCTGACCCCACTAGGGACAAGGATGTACAGAAAATGGATGGATGGATTTAAGTTGTTATGAACTTAAATCCATTAAATGAAACTGACAAGAGACTTCAATCAAGAATTGACTCACATTAATCCCGCCCAAGAGCAGTTGGGCAGGTAGTTAAGCCTTTTTAGACTTAAATAATAAGTTCAACAACTGAAAATTCCCCTTAAAACTCCATTTTCACTTTAGCTTTCTAAACAAGATGAAGTGGTTAGTGATACTTCTCATGTTCAGCAATAGTTCATCTGCAGGTAGGAAAAGGCAAAACATTGCACATGCATGTTTTTTTCTCTTTTTCAAATCTGTGAGTTGCTAGCACCTTTTTTAGGCTATGGTAATGGTAAAGATCATATTTCTCTATGTTTTCACACTTTGCTGTGCAACTTATAGTAACTGAAAAGGAAAGAAAAGCTGAGAGCCGTCTCTCACTCAATGAGAAACACTTCTTTTGGTTCACTGTACGCAGGCTTTTGAGGATTATAAATAACTACATACATTAGTTTACATGTGCATAAAGAGGTTGAGGGTTCTCTACAGTATTCTAGCTCTTCCTTTTAATGTGTTGTGCAAAGGTCAGAGGTCATTCCTGTACTCAGCAGCAGTCACTTCCTGGTATCAGAGGAGAAACATTTGTTCCCCAGAACGTCTGTATTTACTCTTTGAGTCCCGTATATTCTCATGTTCTAACTGCATATATGGGTGTATTTGTAGTTTGTAGGATTTTTTTTTTATATTATTTCCTACAGACTATCAGAGTAGATACATCAAATTTTTAAATTAAATTAAGTAGGGTATTATTCTTGATTACTACCACATTATTTGTTACCCCTTATTTGTTCATATTCAACAAACCAGATTTCAAATAAAGTTTTCTTTCTCTATGTTTAATTACAAGTGATTTTGACTTGAATGCTTTATTTGTCTTCATGCTGAATTTGAGCCTTTTTTTTTAGCTTTTTCTCAGATAAAACAATTTTCATCCACTAAGTATTTATCTGACATGCACAGAATCCACACATATATTGATATAAATTATTTAGTTGAGAATTTATTACAGTATTTTTTAAACAATATTGTAAAAAACTGTTAAATACATAAATGATTTTTAAAAAGTGCACACGTTTGGTGTGATTTTTTTAAAAAGTAAAAATCATTTGTTCTTCAGCTGGTCCAGAAAAAAAGCTAAATCTAACCTTAACCTGTGTTAATCTGCTAAATTCATGTCATTATTTATTAAAGAGACAAAATGGAGAGGTTTACAATAAATTAAATACCTTCCAGAACTATGAAGAAATATACAGTGAATTTACATATTAGCAAAGATTTTCACTCAAGGACTGCAGCAAGAGGATGATATGTTTTTAATAATAAAATATCTTTTTTTCATACAGAGACACACTTCCTGACGTTTTACTTCACTGGATTATCTGGGTTCACAAACATTCCTGTATTTGACATCGTTGGAAAATTAGATGACATCGAAGGACTTTACTGTAACAACAAAGTAGTTGATGTGAAATTAGACTGAGTGAAGAAATTATTTAGTGACAATCCAAAAATATTTGAGTTTCTGAAAATTAGTTGCTTTATCACTAATCCTGCCTTCTTTAGACGTATAATTCCTGAGCTTATGAAGAACCTTCATCAAACTGAAGGTACTGTATGTCTGTTAATTAGTAGTTTATCTCATATAGGCAACATACATATTCTTAATTTTTAGAAATAAAAGGTCATAACAAATCATTTACTTATTAAAGTTATGTTTCTTGTTTTTTTTTTTTATCAAGTTGTTTTTCATTTTGTGGTCAAAATGTTCTGTAATTTTTAAAAATCTTCAATTATTGTTCTTCCCACTTCAAAATAATCTGTTTCAATATTTTATCACTTCTACATTTAATATAGTTTGGAGGCCTCAGTCCTCGACGCGGACGTCGCGGGTTCGACTCCCGGGCCAGGCGACCCTCGCTGCATGTTCTCCCCCCTCCTCTCGCCCTCCTTCCTGTCAGTGCTGTCAAAAATGTGAGCCACTCGCGCCGCAGAAACTCTTCGGAGAAAAAAAAATAATTGCATTTTCAAAGCAGCGTGTGGATTTTCATTTGCAAGTTAAACCACCTTCAAATGTTTTACAGCGAATATACCGAGACAATATTGATGAGCTGTTCAATGTGAGGCAATTCTTCTGGTGAGAAAAAAAATTAATAATATTGCCAATCTATTCGTTCATTGTAGCAAATTAATGTAAAACAAAAAGTAAATCTGGTCTTTTTATTTTAATGGTTAAACTGAAACTTCCTGCATTAGTAATTGTTGGGGGGTTTAATTACATATTTTGCCAATTTCGGATTTTTTTCATCTTCACGGTTTTTCTTTTCTCGTTCGGTTTTCACATTTCTTAAGAGTGCATTTTTGTGTTTTACCCTTAGAGGGCAGTGTTGCTCAAACTACTGGATTTTCACTTCTGGAGCTTTTCTGTTTGCTTGTTTGTATTTAAATAATTTTTTATGTTTGGTAAAAAAAAAACAAAAAAAAAAACAGGCCAAACACACAAAAATCCTGAAGAAGATGTTATGAATACGTAATCTAAAGAGAAAACCAGATACACAAATCCTTTAACATTCCCAGCTAAACTCTGTACTTTGTAATGTTTAATTCCTCTGTTAAGAGAATTAGCTAATTATGAATATGATGAATGCTACTCTTCAGCTCCTCCAATCTTTAAATACATACTTTTGTGGTTATCAAAACCTTAATTATAATAATAATTGTCATCTTTATTGTCATTATAGAAAACATAAAATTTCATGGGCAATGATGAAATTGAGTGAGATATAATGCTCGGTGCATTTAATGTCCTCATGGCTGCTGGATTTAAATTATTCTTCAGTCTGCTTGTTCTTACATGTATTTCTGTCATGATATCAATGTTTCTATGATAAAACTGAAGCCTCGGTTTTAAAGTGTCTTTCAAATGTTCACTCCAGTTAGAATCAGTTCATTAAACCAGTGCAATTTGCAACAAATATCGAGACTGAAGACAAGATGCTGCAGACACAAATATTTTGATTTTATGTGAGCTATACAGCGCATTGCATATTTGGAGAATGAAGATTTTGCCAGTTCTTCCTTTCAGATTGGCTCAAGCTTTGGAGATCGGATGAAGAATGTCTGTTGACATCAGATATCAAGTTTGGCCACAGATTTTCTGTTAGATCGATATCTGTACTTTGACTGGGCCATTCCACCCTAATGCTGAACCATTCCATTACAGTTCTGGTTGGTATATAGAGTCATTTTCCTGGAAGAAGTCTTCCCATCAACTCAGTCCAGCATCCCCACACCATGATGCAGCAACCTCTGTGCTTCACCCTAGAGATGGTGAGTTCAGGTTGCACAGTGTCAGTTTTCCTCCATATGCAAAATGCATCTGGGCCAAAAAGACAGTTTTGGTTTCAATTGACCAGAGTTTCTTCCATGTTTGTTGTAGAGAAAAGTAAACAGGACTTCTCAGGACTTCCTTTTGATAATGACTTTTATTTCTTATTGCACCCATAAGGGTCAGTTAGTAGTAGTTCTGCCATCACATTCTTTGACCTGAAATGTGGATCTCTAACCTGCTTCTGTAACACCAGATAGCCATGCTTCTTGGTAGGTTTTCAGATTCTTATTCTCTGCAGAGCTCTACATCTGTCCCCTCTACTGTGGACCTTGGGCTCCTTTATTCTGTTCCCTAAGGAACCTCTGAGGCTTTCACAGAAAGCAGGATTTCAGCTGAAATTTAGGAGCATCACAGTAAAAGAGATTGAATACAAATGAACATCACACTTTTCAGATTTTTATTTGTAATGAATATTGAAAACCATTTTCCTTTTCTTTCACTTCCAACATTATGTCATATCACAATATAAATAATTTAAATTTCTGGCTTAGTTAGGCAAGAAAATATGTTAACCTTAAAAAAATATATAACTATTAACACTACAGTTTAGTTTAAACCTGATACTGGTTTATTTAAACAACAGAGCAAATTATTTTGCTCTTATTCTGTGAGGGAATTATTAGATAAATGTCTTGCTTCAACAAAATGTGCAGGATTTTACTTTAACGTTTGCTGAACTTAATCCAAACACAGAAAAGCAATAAATGTTCTATTTTCTTTTATGCACCCAGAAACAACATGCTCACAGGAAAGACAGATGTCAGACGCACTCCCAGACAGACAGACATCTGAATCAATCAATATCCTTGTCATTAAGTAAAGTCTCCTTCAAGTTCACACGTTCTCGGGGGCGTCTGCAGCCGGCTGCTCATTTTGTCCAGGGGAACTCCGCTGACCCCTGAGCCACAGCACGGGATTGTCCTGATGCAAATCAGGAGGGGGAACCAATTCATCGTCGCACAATTCGATTAGACATCTGCATATTGAGCATCTGCACACAACGAAAATCTGCCAATATCTGTTCCTCCATCCCCCCACTGGCCCCCAGTGGGGTAAGCACCCCATGACCCCGAGGGCAGCCCCCTGTCCCCGCTCCAAACCCACCGCCCTCTGTCTCCCCCTCTTGTCCCCTCCTGACCCTGTCAGGCCCGGCTACAATACCTGACCCCGCCCCAGAGACGAGACGAGTGGAGTTCAAGGTAAATATCCTTTTTTCTGCAGCCGTCTGCCCGGGTCTGCGCGGCCCCTGTCCGGCCCTCGTCCAGTAATCACATGCACCGCTCTTTTTCCACACTTTTTCATCCAAACAGACAGATGCTGAAAATGTTTTTTTTCACAACAACCTCCTTTAAGAGGACACATCTTAATGGCCTGCCTTCAAAATGAAGGTTTTCCTTTCTTTTGAGTTTCCATTGTAAGAGGCTCCCATTCAGAAATCCTAGCCACTCAGACTATTTCCCTCCTTTTTTCATCACTCTTATTGATTCATCTGGTTTCTTTTCAACATTCAGAAGGGATGCAAGTAAGTCAAGAAGTTTAAAAAATATCCTTAGTAACACAAAATAAAACTGGAATGAGGTAGAGTTAAACCAAAATTTCAGGTTTTTTATTATAAAATGCTCAATGAGCTTTAAAAGCACTGGTTCTGCTTGTTTAAATCATATATGATTATATGATTTAATTGTATGTTGTTCAAAAATACATGAAGGGACATAACATTGTTGCAACTTCCTGACATGGATGTGCAACAGAAACTGAAAATCAGTGCAAACTCTTCTGTGTGACTTTTGATGAAGGAACTTAACAGAGCCAGTGGTGCATCTCTAATAATCTACCTGAGATGGTCAAAGTTTTGCAGGCGCTTCAGGAATCACCCAGCAACCAAATAACTCTCTGCAAGTTTGAAAGAGAACTTCTTCCCTGAGTCAAATTAGCAATCAACTTGGAGAGAGAGAACAAGTTAACGTGACTTTTATATATGTTAAATAACATCCAGTATGGTTATTTTGTGAGCTCAGAATAACCACAGTGATACTCAATATTCGTACAATCATCTGAACCACAGGAAAGCTGCTTGCTTCCAACAAATCTGCTTGAAAATATTTTAGAAAATTAGGCAACATAGTTTATTGTGTACTAGGTTGTTTTCTTTACCAATAAGAGAAAAGCATCGTAAAGCAATTGAATGGAATCTTAACTCTTTCTCTCTAGAAAACACTTGACTGAACATTGTTCAGTTTTATAAACTATACATGGATTTCTTTCATACTATGTCTGAAATAAAATTTGAACTACTTGGCTACTGTTTCAAGAGACACAAGGAGAAAACCAGGAACTGAACTCATTACTGCCATGTACAGGCAAACCTAAACACACAAAGCACTTCGGAGATAAATGCCAGCTTGGAAAAAGACCTTCACAGAAGTTTTTGTTTCCAGGAAAACATCTGAATTAATGTCAAGGCTGGAAGTGGGAATTGCAGCAGCGTGATAAAATAAACTTGAAGGGGTAAGTTTGGGTGATTTTACCAACAACATACTGAGAAATATCCAATAGAAATGTAAAATGTTAAGCAAACCAAAAGCCTGACAGTTTAGGAAAACACGAGAGTTTTTCTAATACAGAAACAAAGCATTTCATCAAGATATTTAGGTCATTGTAAAGAATTATGAGAAGATGTCTGAAACCAAGAGCTAGTGGAAAACCTAAGAGGTTTTCCAGCACGACTCTTACTCACTGCCTGACTGTCACCTTTGGTTACAGCAAGTGGTGCAGGTCATCTCAACCCTTTGCCACTTCATACCATTATAGTGTTGGAGATTTTGTACAATAATCTTTCTGCTTGCAGCAGGCCATTTCTAGAAGCCATATATCTGCCAAGGGGGGAAGGAAGGCCTTGTACCTCCTTTTACAACTTACTGTTTAAAATAATTTTCTGTATTCCACCAATAAATTGCTGTGAGGAAATATGAGTACATATTTCCAACCATGAGGATCTATCTGGAGGTCAACAATAATTATTATGGTTTCAAGGCTCCTAATCTGTCATTCAGTAAGAGTCAACTAATTGGGAGGACTGGGGATCGGAACCAAAATCTAAGAAAATATTGTGCAAATGAAAGTATCTAGAAAATAATGTACAGTTATATTAAATTGTATGTAATGAATTATGTCTATTATTCACAAAAAATACTTAACTACAGTTAGAAATTAACTGACACTCTATGGTTTGTCTACATGGGTAAAGAAAGCAGGAAGCGACACAGTGAGACAAGATGAGTTTATCAACTGGTGATTCGATGATTTGACCTCGAGCAGAGATAATTAAGCTTTACTCGTGTTATTCTCTCTGTTAACTCATTGACACTTGAGTTAACAGAGAGAATAACATCTCAAGCCTCCCCTGGAGAAATGATGAGAGCTTCAAGATTCACTCTGAGAAAGACCGCCACTGCCCAACCGGCCCGGACTATTTACCTCCTTCCATAAGAGTCACTCAGATCCTCCATTCTCACTTCACTCGCCATAAATCACCTATTTGTAAACCAAAAAAACTCCAGGGAGCTGCACACTTCCACCTACCAATCAGTCATCCACCAAAGCCACTTTGAACACATCGGCTCATTTCCTGGCATCAGCCACCACAACAAAGCTCTGGCTTCTCTAAGACAATTACATGTTTTGATGTTTAAGAGTAACACTTACTTTAACAGTTACTCTCTGTCCTCTTTGTGTTTCTGCCTTCTAAAGGTCTAAATAAAAAAACTTCTGGGACTTAATGCATCATTTCCTGGTCAAGTGAAAGCTTTTGGGAATATTTTCCTTTCTCATATGATATTTAAATCAGTTTTAACATATTTCAAGTGTTTGTTTTCCACAAGATGAAAGCATTTTGTGATCTGCAGCCCATAAACTGAACTGTTCTCTCATCTGTTTAACAGTCAGCAAGGCAGAAAAAGTTTATTTAAAGATAAGCAAATTGTTTTTATTGATTAATGTTTTACTTTGTTAGTGGTGTTTCATGAGTTATTGTGTTAGATTCGTCTCCACATTCAAACATTTTATTCACCAATGTTCTACGACTGGACGTCAAGACTCAGGCATAAATCCCAAACCTCTGGCCTGCTGGTGCAAACGTGTTCAACACCTTCTCTAAAGCATACAAAAAAATATTTAATGCTTTTCTGTTAATATGTGCTTTTGATGAGTTTGTACCTAGTCTTCCTTTTTCTTGGCAGGAAGTGAGTGTCAGCAGCTCTTGGTCATAAAACTGGTTTTGGTCGCTCTCCCAGAGTTCTGTGGTCAGGGAGAGGACAGAGAATCTCTGTGTCACTCGGTGATGGCACGGGATGTGAGGCGATCGCTGAGAATGTCAATAATTGCTCAAACTGAGCACGATCTGATGAAAGTTCAATAGAACATTCTGATCATCAGTACCAGAATGGTGAAACAGAACATTTCAATCATTTTCAAAGAACAAAAATGTTGATAAAGATCATACTCTAACTCAAAAGAGTTGCAGTTCTTTGTCAATAGTAGTTGAACACAGAAACAAGAACCACGACTGATTATGAGTTTTTGAGGAGTTCATATTGGCAGTGATGATAAAACTTTAATGGGAGAAAACTACACTGGCAGTTCTACTGTTTCACCATTTATATAATCTGGTCTAAAATGTTTTCAATTTATCAAACATATTTTATATTCCATAAATAGTTTGGAGAAATTAGAACAAGCCAAGGAAAGCAAGAATTATATAATCCAAAACTTACCAATGTTTTTTTTTTTTATTTTATTTGTCAATTTAAAAAAATAAGTAAACCAGATGCACAAACTGAATATTATGCACATACAGTAGAATTTTAAAAAATAGTCAAGAAGCTTTAAATAGGAACAGATTGACAATGGATTAAACAGACTAACTGAGAAATATTTAGGACTTCTGAAAAAGGGAAATATTGCCAATCGACTGTCTATAGGCAGTAGTTTGATTCTTGAGTCAGGAAAAAAAATATGACCAAGACAACTGAAGATGGATCCAAGATGGATCTCGTTTCCTCACACATCTGGGGAATTTTCAGTTACCTTTCTTTATGTCAGTCTAATTAATGCAAAGTAGTTGCATTAATTAGCTGTGCTTCCCTAAATACAATCAGTCCAGTGAAATCCCCAGTAAATAATGGATGAAGCACCTTCTTTTGTTACTCTTCACCTCAACTCAGAACTTCTATAATCCATCTTCAGTACAACTGAGAGGAGTACTTTGATAACTTACTGGCAAGACATTTTACTCTAAGCAGTTTCTACGGGTCCTGTAAATCTTGAACAAGGCTGAAGCTGCCAAATGTAACTAATGTATAAACCTTGTGATGTCTAGTTCTAAGTTTTTGAGATTTGTTCATTCAATTGGGCTTTTTCTTTGACGGTACTGGTTCCATCTTTGTCTCAATATCTGGGCCATCTGGACTGAATTTTATGCAGCGCTTTTCTAGTCTTACTCACCTCTCAAAACGCTTTACTCCAGAGCCACATTCACCCAGTCAAACTCACTAATGTGCACACAGAAAAAAAGCTAAATTGATCTGATTTATCTCAAAAACTGATTGACTTGTCAAAATAGCTGTCTGCTAATTTTATCTGCTGGAACTTGAGGTCCAGCGTTCCCCCATCGGGATATATTTGTAGCTACATCGCAATATTCAAAAGCCTTTGTCCCTCATCCTATTGCTGGGAGCTGCGTCTCAGGGCTCATGGACAAAAGATGTCAAGCGGAGCGTTGGACTTGGCCTGCCATGTCCTCCTGAGGCTGCTCCTAATCCTATTAAAATGGCCTATGGAGGGGTATGGATCCTGCACTCCCTTCATCCCTGAAACTATTAAGGTCTAAGGGGGAACCAGTGTGTTTACTCTGTGCAATGCGTGTGAGTTAGTGTGTGTGTGTGTAATTGCATTGTAAGCGCCTTCTTATCCACGTTGTCATAATGTGTTATCCACTGATGCGGCTCAACGTTTGCCGTCTCTTCATTTCGCCATGGAGCAGGTAGACATTTCAATCTGTAGCTTTTCACTGCTGCTTTATATGTCAGTGCTACCTGAGCTGATCATTACTCATCTCTTGCATCTCTAAAAACACAAAAAGATGAGAGCATTTTTGTTTAGAGCTGGAATTTATACAGAAACAAATCACCAAATATCTCTTGAAACTTTTAGCATATAATTAAGCCTAAGTTACAATATTATTTTACCCTATCATGATTTTTATACTTTATAAAAGCATTCTCCACTATGCTTTCCATAGCTGCATCTAGGAAAGTAACATCTCATCCACTCCCTCGTTTTCTTAATCTATATTATCTTCTTGGGTCACAGAGGATCTGGAGTTTGTCCAAGCAGCCAACTGCCAAGAGACGTTTGCTTGTACATCCTTTTTTTAGAAGTATGTTGTCCAATATATTCCTTTTTTCATAAAACCAGTACTTATGTCTAAAATCAAACACATCATCAGATGTTTACAGTTTGTAATTTTGAAGTACTTATTAAACAATAAAGCCACATCTATGTTATAACCTGATCTGTAAATAAAACTAAATTTACTCAAAAAAGTTTTTACCTGAACATGTTGGAGAGGCTAAAGACAAAACTAAAAAGCATAACAAAGAACAGAGAATGAAACAACACATACAACAATTCTGGATATTATAATAAAAAAACAAAACTAAAAATAATTGCTGCTGTCTGCTGATGGTTACCTTAAATCCAATCGGACCAGAGAACCAGGTCTGTTCTCGTGACCTATACCAGCCAGATTCATACCTGCACCAGACAAACCAGGACAAAGTTTTTATGCAAGTTATGATGTTTCTCTGCCAATAAAGGCCACATTTTTAAAATACAAACCAATAACATGTTGCACAAGAGAACGTGCAAAGAACAATCGTCACTGGTAAAACTTTCATATCTGTTAGGATGCTTTCAAACTACTTTTTCACTAGTGGAGTATTTATTCACAACACAACTTTCAGTCATTTTAAACACAAGAATTGAGTGCAGAAAGTTGGATAGTATTTGATTAAATGTTGTAAATCTTTTTTGTGTTCTTCTTATGTTGTTAATACTGTTAAGGCCGAGGCTTCAGGAAGACCATGCCAGAATACTGGTGGTAGCCTGTTTATCCATTCCTCAACCTGCTTGGATGTGTGTTTGGTATCAGGATGTCAGTGGAGCACCACATCACCTCCAACTTTTAACTATCTAGTAGTTTAATATAAAGATAGTCCTTCTTCTTAATTATTCCACTTTGTTCAGTGCTCCACACCCACACCAGATATTTGGTACAGTGATCTTGTGTGCATGAAGGCCTCACATTGACTTCTTCAAATCTCAGCCACTTTTCAACATCGATATCTGGTTTATCCATGAGAGCTGCATGCATTTATTTTCTATTTATTTCCCTTTCATTCACCATTGATGTTGAAGTCACTTCACAACAGATAGTTAGGATTTGGTTCTAGCATCTCCAGTTCATGATAAGCCAAAGCTTTGGTGTTTCCTGAATTGTTCCTAAAGATTCTCAAAAATGTCCGTTCTCCAAAAGATAAGAACTTATGTCACATAAGTAAAGATTTTACATTATTTAGACATTCAACACAAAAATATTTGAAAATACACATCAAAACTGACCCTGATGTAATACACATTGAAGATCTTTGGACAATGCTTAATCTGATCTGGTTAATAAAATCAACTAGTTTAAGTGATTTATAAATATAAATTAAAAAAAAAAACAGGTGTTTGCATTCGCTCTTGTATATAATTCTTAATCTACTGGATTGGAGAAAATCCTTGTTAGATTCAAACTTGTGCACACAGTTCTTGTGTCTGAAAAGAATTGTAGTTATTTTACCGTCATCATTAAACACTGGAGAAAAGAAGGTCTAGAATAAATAGTTTAAAGCCCAGTGAAACACTTCGAACACTGTTTCTCCAGCACAAAACCCATTAAGCCGTCAAATACAAACTCTTTCAAAGAAAATAATACATGTCTGCTGGTCTGTGTGCAGTTATTTTTGTGTCCACAGCCACAAAAAAAGAGAGACTGTTTCAAATCAAAAAGGTTCAGATTCAACGTTTTGGCAGTTTTATGAAAGTCTATGGGACTTTGTTCCATGTAAGGATATTATGGCGGGTCTTTCCCACCTTCAGCCCACGATTTTGATTCATTACCGCCTTCAGTTTGTTCCATTGTCTCAAAATGGTTTTGAGCACAAAATGACCAAACTGAAATGTTGTCAAAAAGGCTTTGTTTGGTCTGGATATCGAACCCACGGTGGCCACACAGACAGACACACACAGCCTTCCACGCAGTCACATTTGCACGTACATTGACTGGAGTCAATTGCCTGTCAAATGCTTTGCGCGATTAGACATCAGTAAGGTAGAAGGCCTAATGGAGGGGAGCCCCCCGCCCAAAGCCTGGACATTGTGGGGGCCCCGCTCTGTGAAACCCAGGGACCTTCTTCCACCCTTCACCCCCCTTGTTTTTCATCTCACCGCCCCGGTTCAATGTTAATGTCCAGCGGTGTCCACTCTTCGGACGTTTCCCTCCAGAGCAGAAAAACCAAGAGAAGAAAAGGCGAAAAAAGAGAAAGAGAATGAAACTTTCCCTCCTTCTTTTCTCACCCTGATCGCCTCTTGTGTGCTGTCCAGCTGGCTGTGACCCCCGACCCCCCGACCCTCACTCCTGACCCCTGGACCCGTTCCCACGCCACGCCTTTTTGTGTCCACCTCACCATGGCAACACCTTGGTCACTGCTGCTGCCACGGTAACAGATGGACAGAGGCCTGGAAATAACTTCATTCAGCAGAAGGGACAATCTGCCCTCGCCACCCCCCTTCAGTCCCCAGTTTTAAACACTCACACATACTTACACACACACACACACACACTCAGAGCCCCCAAACCCAACTTTGACACCTCCTGAGCCTCACTCGAACACCCCAATCCCTGTGGATCTCTTTCCTCAGCAGGAGCCTGTGGGTATCAGCCCCTGATAGAGTCATTAACACAGAGATCTCGGATTCATCCTGGCATTTACATGGACATACATGGAAATAAGGATAAGTATCATTTCATCTGAAAAGCGCATTAAAAGAACCCCAACGTTGCCCCCATATCCAGATTTACGTTGCTGCTTTTGATGGGTTAGGGCGTGGGCCAACTTCTTAGCAGTGTTGTAATTATCTCTCTGCTTCTTTTATTAGCTCTATTGTTTTCTCACATCTTTGGGTGTAATGAGGGGTTCGTGGAGGGGGGATGAGTTGTAAAGAGACAAAACTGAGCAGCAGGGGATCTGTTTGCCAACTCAGAGACAAATGACAAAGTTAATAGAATGGCTGAGGAGCTCAATAAGGTGCAACAAGAAAATGAACTGCAACACTTTAGTGCTAATCAGTAACTAACCTCCAAACAAGATTGCATGTGTCAGGCCTCCATTTTTTTTCTTTTTTGTCAGAGAACATCTCCCAAGCTGAGACAGGGAAAAGATTAAAGGGGTATTGTGTGATTACTTGTCCTGAATGGGGAAGGTTTGTGCAGTTAAAACACTTTTAGTCTTTGTAAAAAGAACTATGCTCCTTTGGGTGCCATCTTGTACTTCCAGCCAAGCGCAAACAAACAGTGAACAATCAAAACGGCACCTTCAGAAACTGACGTCGCTCAGCTCATGCACACAGAAAGATTTTGAACTTTTGACAATGTCAAAATCAATCAATATGAGACTTTAGTTTCATACTTTATATGATTTATTTAAAGTTCTTTATAAATTTTATTGAACACCTCAAATTAGTTCATTCTTAATTAGTGGGACCAACTGGTCCGAGTGGCGAGCGGGTGGGGGAGGGGGGCACCATAAGTATCCATCAAAAGACTGACCACTGAGGCGAAATCACACAAGCGAAGCCACTTATTCAATTTTCGTATCCCCCTTCCATCCCTGCATGCATCTGCATCCCACTATCTTTTCCCTTCACTTTCCCTCCACCCCACCTCCCTTCCTGTGTCCAGCACCCCCTGATTTTACCCTGCACCCCCCATTTCTCTCCCTCCCCTCTGCCTCTTGCCCAATTCATTGTACCAAAGGAGATTTTCTCCATTGAGGCCCAGTCTCTTAGGTAACCCCAGCGCTGCATGAAATGAGGGTAGAGAGAGAGCGAGAGACAAGGAATGAGTGAAAGAAGAGGGAGAGAGAGGCAAAAGAGGGCGGGGAAACCAAGAGGAAATGTAAAGGCGGAGGGTGGGCCCGACAGAAAGGGTTGAAGAAGGAGAGGGAGAAGGATGCAGAATCAGAAGAGGCAAAAGCAGAGAGAGTGAAAGATGGAGAAGTAGGACAAGTGCGGTCAGACGTCGACAGCGATGCAGCTAAAATTCGACCCAGAACGGAAGGAGGATGGAATAGAAGAGAGGATGTCGGTCGCACATGTAAGGATGAATGATCGGTGGTTGAGACGGACTTTATGGCGGGCTTTTTGCAGAAATTCTTGATCCAGATTTTATGTCCCACAGGGTCTTAATACCTGGCACTACAAGCCTCCTTTCCTTTAGGTAATACATCTTTTTTGTCACTTTTAAACAGGGCACCGAGTATTATCAGTGCCTGCAGACAAGTGTAAGGCATAAAAGTTTAGGCTTTCAGGCCTTTTTAATTCCAGCAGGATCAGTACTTGTAAGGGATGAGGTTAGGAAAATGGAGCAAAGAGTTTATGCAAATTGTTAAGAATGTAAAACAATTTTTTTTCTGTTAATGCATAAGTAAAGGTGAATTTTACTATAAGGCATTACCAACTGATAAAAAAAAACTTTTAACCATAAGACCTTCTGGACTTCATTAGGAAAAGATAATTGAAATGTTGTAAACTTACTATTACAATGCTGAAACATACCAGGACTTCAGAAAGCATTTAAGAGAGTCCACTTTGAATGTATTTTTTCAACAGGATGAAAGGTTTTCTGGCTCTAACTGCAAACTTTATTCTGAACACAGGCTTAAAACTTTAAGGAACAAGCTCGCTGAGTTGCTGCCATCCTTTGTGACCATGCTACTCTGCACCTCAATGGTGGGCACACAGCACATGGGGTTCGGATGAATAGACCAGGCCTCACCAAAGACCGCATCATTTGGATAAAGACGGAGTCCCACAGAAAGAGAGAACGCCTAACAGAGCGAATCAGATAAAGAGAAAATGTTGCATTCGGCAAATCAGATTAGAGTGAGTCACGGTTTTACTTTTTAATTCTCAAGCATCCCATTATTCCACCTTCACTTGATCTAACTTGGGGACATTTTCTACCCCTGTTGCTTATGTGCTTGATAATCAGGTGCACAACTGCTGTGCTGAGTTATCATCTCAGGCTTTTGTCCTCTTTGATCCGTGTGACCGTTGGGGGGGGACCCACTCCTTCTTTTGTGCAAGGTCACAGCGCTGGCTCCTTTAGGACGGGTCTGCCCCCGGGTGGTGACCCCTTCGTTTATCATGGTGTCACCGGCTCAGAATACAAGCATGAGTTAGCGCTTTTTCCCTTTCTCTTTCTCAGGCTTATTCTTGCTTATTTCTTTTTTTCAGGTCTTTCTTTTTGTTTCATCCACAATCGCTGACCTGAAGGCCACGGACAAACACTGCTTTGAACCTTTTTTCTCAGCAAGTGGACAAACTGATATTTTGGATCCTCTCCCATCGCTTGGTGGCTTGAAACTTCAATCACTAAATCAGCAATGCATCAATTGTCACACAACCAGGCGATGCACCTGCCTCTTCAAGAATGTGAGTCCTCTAATGACCAAAGGAGACATGGAGGTCTGGAGTTGATTGTCCAAACGCAATTCTTGCGTCTGCCTTTGTGAAACCAGGAGTTGTGGATGGACATCACGCCCCTGACCTCCCAACATCAGCGAGGGACAGACCACCATGGATGGGATCAAACTCAGCGGCTCTGTGGGTGGAAAAGTGAGGCACAGAAAGACAAACAGAAAGAGGGAGAGTGCTATTGAACGAGGCAGAGAGTGTGAGTTTATGTAAATCTAAAGCCTTCAAGAAACTCATCTGACATTTTTGCAAGACATCCTGAAAGTTTTGTTAATAAGACCGACGCAATTTTAAGATTCGATGCTCTAGAAGCTTTTCATCAAAGTTTCTTAAACTTAGTTTTAATGGAATATTGCATTTATGTGCTAACTATTTTTCCTGGCAACAAGTACAGGAAGTGAAGAGGAAGGCACCTGATTTGCCTAAATCCAACGTAAACATCACCTTTGTATCTATGCTAAGCTCATATATTTTTTCAAAAATGAAAAGTCTTTTGAAAGCATTAATGGTCCTCTTTGCAAAATATTTGATCCAGCTTGTATCACTTGAGAGTGAAAATTAACTCCAATTAATTGAATATCTGCTAACTCTAAATGTTTCTTTCACACAGGTGGCATGTCTAATTGTTTCTACACATCTTGCTCTGCAGATTTGGAGAATCCTCATTTTGGAAACGAGGTTAAAGTTTGAATGTGTCCGGCTCACACTTCAGCACTGAAGTCTAAAGCAGGTCTTGCTAAATTTGCACTGGAAAGGGTAAAGTGACAGAAAAGGAGAATGAATGGGGATTGGAAATCTGTGTGTGTGTGTGAGTGTGTGTGGACTCACCCTCTCTGTGTTTGCTCCTGTGAATTTGCTTCTGTGTGTGTTTTCCTGTGTTTGACAAAGTTCAGGGGGGAGGCAGACCTGGAGAAAGAAAAGGGAAAATGAGAGCAAGTGAAGGATTTGAATGTGGTGCAGAAAGAGTGGGGGGAGAGGCAGATTTTTGGAGGGAAAGAGAAGACCAGGAACCTTGACGTTTGTGTGGCCAGATTGTGTGCTGCTTCACAGCACGAGGAGCGTAAATTGGTGAGATTTATAGATTGAAGCTGCAGGAAGCAACATTGCAGTCTGGGAAATATGTATAGAGAAAGAGAAAACATGAGAGAGGGACAGAGCGGGAGAGTTAGAGGGCAGAGGGAGATCAAGAGCGAGGCTGCATTAATATGCTAATGTCCTGAGTGAATGCACAACAGGCCCACTGACCAGGCTAATCACTAGTGGACACACACTGGGGCTAATCCCTAACGCAGCACTGACACACACATGCGTGAGGCACACATGCACATATTTAGATAGTGACATCTTCAGCATTAATTAGTGTTTGTTTGAAATGCAAGAAATGGCCAGGCTGGGGTTCAGTTTTTGAAGTTGCAGGATGATTTCTAGGTGATATTAAAAGGTGTAATCGATTGCTTCCATCAGTCAACTCACAATATGTTAAGGCTTTCCTTGTTCTAGATAGGTTTGAATACAAAAAGCTCAAGCAGCAACAACATAACAGGATGCAAAAGGCTATTTTGGTAATATGGAAATGTAACACACAGAAACATTTTACTCGAGGATAGATGTAAAAATACCATCTTCTGTTAAAATCTGGATAAATGTGTATAGCTAATATGATAATTATTCAAATTTAAAAACCCTGTAAGACATGAAGATAAAGCTGAAATTTGGACTTTAGTTGCTTTTATCTGCTTGAAAATTTTATTTTATGTACCTTGTTTTAAAATCTGATGCTTTTGTACTATACTTATATGTTTTCAGAATAAAATGATTAAAAACAATATGTCAAGATTTGTTCCCTGTCTTTTTCTGTTGATTTAAAAACACAATGCAAACTGCTAAACTCTTTTCTAATTTTATGGAGGAGAATGACAGAATCATTCTTTGTCATAGATAGATAGATATTTATCTATCCCCTTCGTCTGAATTTAAAGCCTTTAAAAAGTAGCTGAGACTAACATTTAGCATTTATTTAACTTAACTGCACAAGGACTGGTAATTGGGTTTAGTTATCTGTTAAAAACATGGTGTAATAAATTCTGAGAAGGAAGTTAAATTTCTTATAAATAGTGTTATGGCATCATTTTATTGACAATTATTTTCCCCCAAAATAACGTTTTGTGTTAAGCAATATAGGATTCCAAGCAGTTTCCTTTATATTTCTTCAAGAAATTAGGGGATACAAGTAATTCCACTATTATATGGTCAGAATTGCAGTAGTTTTACTAAATCAAATAAAATGGGTTTATTCATTTTTCTTTCAGCTTTATTTATTCCTGGCACTGTAAGCTTGTAATTGTAGTACCACGTCAAACCACTTGGGGGTGATAATGTATTTCAAATATCTATTGAAAGAAACTAATTTTCATCAAGAATGGGAATGTCCTGCTAAAAAACAAAAAAGTTATGAAGAAAAACACATCCAAAAAACATGAGCTGTATTATTATTATACATGTGTATTAAGAGAAGGAGAAGCTATAAATAAATGCAAAATTTGATTTAATAATGAACTTAACTGCTTGACATTTTTCTGAGATTTAATTATACATACATATTTTTTAATGACTAAATTTTACTATGGCATAATTAAAATGTTTTCATTTGTATAAAAAATTTCATTTGCATGAATTCTATATTAGTGTCATATTTTCAAAATGCTCCCTTTTAAATAAAATAACATAGAAAACAGGCTTGATTTGTATGCTATTATATATACAATGAATTAGTTTGGAATATGTTTGGAAAAAAAGAAAAAAAATCAGGCTATTTTTGCACTTAGATTGGGAAATATCCAATGCAAAATTTGATACAAACAGAATAGCTGCAACCCCTATAGAAACAAAAGAAAATATGTGGTTGAACTAATCTAATGTTAAATGGAAGAAATACCATAGAAGTGAACCTAACAGATGTTTTATTTAGTCCCACATAATGTTAATTACACAATAAGAGTGCAGTTATTTTTTTTAATTAAAACAATCATTGAGTTTTGTTATTGCAGCTTCTTAAGACTGACAGCATATAAAAATATTCACCAAAAACATTTGTGCAATTTATAGTTTTTCCAGTTTTTTTAAGTAGAGATGCTGCACTGATCTGTTTTGGTTACTATTTGGCTCTGAAGAATTAAAATTCACCCCTTATACCTTTATTTAATTTGTATTATTTAATCGTTAGACTCAAAACTAAAGTAAACAGTATGTATTAAATCAGGTCATTTATGTGTTGACTCAGCAGTGATTAGAGGAATTTCAGTGCAATAAAACTCTGTGTATTGCATAAGAGTACACACTGGTTCAAGCAATAACGAAACTGATGAAGTCACCAATGTCCGACAATAACCTTTGGAGCTACTGAAATGCAAAGCTGAACTTGTCTTGACCTCCTGACCTCATGCACTGGATGTGTCTCCCTCTCTCAGAGACATGTGAGGCGCATCATGACCACACATCCTCTCTCCGAAACCAGGGTGCTCTGTTGCTGTTGCAATGATTTTCGGGGCCAATGTTCAACTGTACAGGAGCACTAAGCCAAATCCTCCACCATCATCATGTTTTCATCGGCGCAGGGGGAGGAAGGGAGGGAGGGCTGAATGCGAGGCAAAGTGGGGGGAGAGATAGACACACGGGGCCTAGTCGCCACATCTTTTCATGCGAAGAAGCTGCGCCGTTAAACCGTCAGTAATCCGTTTTTATTTGCTATAAATATGCATTTAGTTAATTCAGCTAGCATATATGCGAGAGAGAATGAGACAGAGGCAGGACTGCCAGTAATAATCCGGTTTGTTCTCGTCTGTCCTGTTTTCCTCTGATCCTCTTTAGCTATCTAGTTAGCTTGCTAGGGTAGGTGGCTAAACATAGCTAGCTTACCTTGCCAACTTAAAACACACTCTAATTTATGGTTTATAAACGTGACAAGAAATATCAACTTTCTTTAAACTGCGTGTCGAGTGCTTTGCGTTTGATTTCACATTGAAAAATAAGTAAAACAAGTTATTAGTACGACACAGTCCGATATTTTAAGTTTTCTTGAAACGTTAGCTTGGCTAGTTTACGAGCCCTACCGACTGGCTGTCTGAAAGCAGCAGTGGTTTGTTGACATCTGTCAGGGCTCCGTCTGGGCTATGTTGCTGTGAGATGTTTTAATCACTGCGATAAACGCACAATGTGTTATGTCAGTAACACACTGTTGGATTTATATTGATCTATTACAACCCTGTAATATATCCGGACAGGACGTTCTTGGCACCAGCTGAGCAGCTGGCTGCTTTTCAAAGCCTGACTGTAACGTTACACAAAATGACCAGAAAAAAAATCAACTGATTCGCTTTTATGTCGTCTGGCAGCAGCAGATTAAGTCATCGCAATCATTTGCACAACTGTTTGATTCTGATTGCCGTCAGTGAAATGTCAGCCTCGTGTGTTTATTTTTATTTCTTGCTCTTCCTTGTGTTGGAATTTCAGACCCGTTTTTGGTTTCCCAAACCAACTCCGGCCCGGGCCTCAGTCCGCGGTCTCGAGTTTGACAGTGGGCTGTTGGAGACGCAAGAACGCCGGCTTGACGCTGCCAAGCAGCCCCTGCGCCCCAACCACCACCATGGGAGACAGCAGAGGTGAGCAGAAAAAACGATACAGATCTATTTATTTCTAATGGCTTGTTCACAAGAAACAATATTTGTATTAATTATTAAAAGTTTATACTTGCATGCATATTAGCACCTGTAATAAAATCAGCATTAACAAAACCATGGTTATAAGACACCCTGGCAACACTTGCTCATGTCTCCAAATTATCATCCTAAAATAGCAAAGCGGGTTGTAACATGTTTTATTTTTAGCAATAAAAATTGTTTCATGAGGTTATTTCGTTTGCCTAAATGTTACAATGTAAGTGACATATACAAATGGTTGTTATAAGTTCTTAGAAAAAAAATCTCTATCTTTGAGTCCAAAGATTTAAAATATATATATATATTATGTTTCATTTCTTTAAGGAGTTGTTTTATAGCAGTGTTAACTCTAGAGTTTATTAACTGTCAACTAACAGCTGTGAATCTTTATTAGTGGATTATGAGTAAAATGACAAACTATAATAATCATCTTACAATTGTTATTTATTTCACTTTGTGAGAAATGAACTTTCTAGAGCGTTGTGCTTGTTTATGAGTGTGAGCAGTGTTACAAGGACTGGTCTCGTCAGCTGATTTGTCTTATCTCAAGAAAAAATAAACAGATGAATCGAAAACCAGCATAAAGCAGTGACAGTGCAGTTTTGACAGTGACAGATGATAGTGTCAACTTTTTTGAAGTGGTCATAAAAAAACACTGGTGGAATTTATCATTGTCAAATCTGTCAGTATTTGTTTATAGAAAACTGACATTGTCTTTAACACATCCAAACTCGGTCTGACCTCTGGTCTTGTAAAATAAAATATAAAATTAATAAATTCAGATTGTTGAAATGAAAAGATTTCTTAAATTAATTGTACTGTAATTAGTAATTATACTGTTGCCATGTGTTGTTACATTTTTTGTCCGATGTTTAATAAATGCATGTTTGTTTCAGAACCACATGGAAAATTTATGCCAGTTTGATCTTAAATGCTGTTTGGCAGTTTTTATCTAAAAAGATGCAATTTGGAAACTTCAGTAAATCATTTGATGGATCAGTTGAATAAAGAAATGTTTTCTATATATTTTAAAGCTTCAGTTCATGATTTGATATCAAACTAGTTAAACTCTGTGAGTTTCCACACTCTGTATTTTGCTTAAAAACTGTTCATCTGACAGCTGGTTTCTGTTTTTTTACGTTGCACACGTGCATGAAACTCTTTTACATTCTCTCTGTTGTTTTTTCTCGTCAGATTCTCGCAGTCCAGACAGTTCGTCTGTGTCTTCCCCTCCCTCGGGCCAGCGCTCCCCGCCGCTGGTTCCCTCAGCAGCTTCCATGACTTCACTGCCACCCATCACCACCACAGGGGTCAACAGCCCCATCAGTAGCATTGGTTCACCCTTTTCTGTTATTAGCTCATCACTGGACTCACCCTGCCTACCTGGCACACCGTCAGTGGGATATGGCCCAATTAGCAGCCCCCAGGTAAGTGAGGACAATTTTGGCTCCTGTATTTCTGTGTATTTGCCATTCCCTTTTTTCAGTATTGATTTTACACCCACTAAATCATTACTCATTCCTTTTTTCACTTCTAAATTTATCTTGAGACAGATATATGACATCTATATTTTAGGTTTAAACCTTTTCTAATTGTTTATTGTCAGATTTTTAGAGTGAGACATCAACAGAGTTGGAACCTAAAGGAATGGAGAAATATAGAAAGGAGGAAAATATGTAACATTGCTTTTATTTGGGGCCTAGTTAATACACCTATTTGCTACTTTTGTTATTTTAGTTTGATGAAGGTTCATGATCTGACTTTGTTTTACTGTATGATATGAAAATAGTTTGGGACAAAATGGCAAATGCAAGTTTTTAAATGGGGGTAAGACTATCTAATCAAGGATGGCTCTTGATGAACAATTTTTTCTATTGTCTTTTGTCTATTAGATTAACTCCACAGTGACCATGTCAGGGCTCCATGCAGTGAGCAGCTCCGATGATGTGAAACCTCCTCTTGGCTTGAAGCAGCTGTCTTCCCACAGCCCTGGGCCGATGCTTTCCCAGAAACGCCTTTGTTCCATCTGTGGAGACAGATCTTCTGGTGTGTAAACCTCTTCAGTTCTACTGTTCCAGTGAAACGTGTTTGAAACATTTAAGAAATTTGCAGCTGTTTGACTGACTTTTTCTATCTACTTTAACGTTTGCTTTTCAGGTAAGCACTATGGCGTCTACAGCTGTGAGGGCTGTAAAGGCTTCTTCAAGAGAACAGTGCGAAAAGACCTTACCTACACCTGTCGGGACAATAAAGACTGCACAGTTGATAAAAGACAGAGGAACCGCTGCCAGTACTGCCGCTATCAGAAATGCTTGGCGATGGGAATGAAGAGAGAAGGTGAGAAAGCGTCAAAAAGATCCAGAGACTTCCATTTATTCCCAAGATAGATGTTTCTGTTTCATAAGAAAAAAACAGCAGAAAGGGACAGCTTTCAAAGAGATCAATAGCTCTCTTTTAAGCACTCTGGGGTTGGGATGTTCTTTCAAATCCCCTCCAGTTTTTTTTTTGTTTGTTTTTCTTTAACTTGCAGTTCAATATAAGAACATGTTTCGTGAATGTCTTCCTCCCAAAAATCTTTTAAAATCATCAGCCTTTTTCACAGAAAAAGTTTTTTTCTGTCGTTAAATTATTTTACTGTTGATCGAAACCAAAAGTGTTTTTTTTTTTATCTTATTTTGTTCAAGATTTTTAAATAACAAACAAAGTAAATAATCTTTGGGGTAAAGAGAGTCAGGAAGTTGCTGACGGGTCGTTTTTGGAGTATCAAACACTAATTCTTGTTTTTTGAATACATCAGATAAGTTGTACAAACAGAAAAACCTAAAAGTGCAGCAGTTAAACTTAAACACCCCTGACTAGCTATTTGAATAAGTGTAGCACATAACTATTCTGCTTAAATTAAAGACTCTGTTCTATATAAAACTCTTAATGTGGAAAGTTCAGAAGTTTAAGAACCAGCCAGATTACCAGTGTATTTTTATTATCTCAGTGTTATCCTAGAATTTCACACCAAGGTGCAATTCAATACTTTGTGTATTTATTTGACCTCAATTAATTATACTTTAGCCATGTAAAGTGAAAATATACAGAAGGAACATTCAAAGCTAAAGGCCTTTACAGGAAGTTCTTGCATATTTTACTCAACTTTTTAAACTCATTAGTTGTAATATCTGACAATATGTGACGCCAATAAAAAACAATTAGGGCTGCAAAATATTAAGGAAACATGCTATATGTGATAATATTGATGAATGTTGCCATAACAACAAGATTATTTTGGAAAAGATTTCTTTTGGCTGATGCCTTTTGGTTTTGGTATTGAAACGGCTCGGATGTAGTTAATTTATCACCTTCTTGCCTTTTAAAACTTTTTATTCTGCCTTAAACAAGAAGTGTCACTGGATGTATTGTGGTACAGAGACTTAGCTAACTCTGTTGCTCTCCGGCCTCTTCTTTGTGATAAAATTTGTGACACAATGTGCAGCCCTAAAAACCTGTCATTGCACCAGTGTAGACAGTATAGGTTCTTTTTTTATTTTCACCTGGTCAATATTTAGTATAGTCTCTGTCAGGAATACATATCGTTCCATATCATTTTTCTCAGTTATTTTTTTCATTCAGATTTTTCTCTCTGTTTTAAAATGACAATAATTTGATCTAAAATAGCCCTACCAACCTGTTGCAGTTATTTAAAAATAAAATGTATCAGATCAGATTATAATTAATCTTTGTTATTCTTTGTACTGAAAAACTAGAGTCTCACAATTTAGAGAAACAGCATTTCTGCTTTAACTGTCCTTGCAGTCACAGCAGCTGATTCATTTTTGAATGGTTCTGTGTAATCTCTGGTCAGTTTGTGGAAAACACTGATTGGTCTGTCTCTACAGCGCTGCTCTCAATTCTCACAGATTATAAATTAATCTGGCAGTGTCGAACAACCCAGACATCGCTTACATAATATGTAACTTTTTTTTTTCTATTTGGGCTTGAATATCTGGTGTCCGTTTTAGTGCGTCAAACTGAACAAATGAGACGATATCCATTTGATTGCTACTTGAGCAGCGTGACAAACAGTGACGTTAATATTCTGCATCTGAAGGAAGGGGGGTGACGTGTTTACAGTAGAGGATGGGAAGAAGGAGAGGGGGATGTGGGGTGGATAAGTCCTATAAACACTAACCCCTTGCCCCCTCTCTTCCTCTTTTGTGTTTCCTCTCGTTCTCTCTCTCCCCCTCCCTCCTTCTGTAGTGGCCAAGATGAACGACAGATGTAAGGAGAAGAGAGAGGGAGGGGGGTGTGGCTGTCTGTATGAGCGATCAAGGCATAGAGGCATATTACGTTTGCTGTCGCTTAGAAGGACCTCATTTAAAATATTTTTCCGTAGTTTAATGCCAGGCCTCAGACGCAGGCCAGAGCAAGCCTTGAATGACTTCCATAGGTGTTTTCACCCTTTGTGGACGCGCAGCTAGCCAAATATACAAACTCCTCTTTAATCATCCCCATTCTTTAAAAAGCTATTCTACTCCCATCTGATTGCTGCACAATTAGGGCAAATTTCCTGCCATCGACCGCAGAGCCGTTCCACATTTGTTCAGAGGCTAAATGAGACTTTGATGCTTGTGGGCCTGGAAGTAGAAATGTTAATTTCCTGCACTTTTTTCTTTTATTTGTTGCTCATTTTCTTCGTTTGTGGTTTAGTTGCACAACATTTAATTTTCTCTCTCCCATTTCTCAAGTTGATGAGAACAGATTGTTGTGAAAGCAAATAGTTTTTTTAAAGCACTTGCCTAAGTAAAGGCCATTTAACTACATTGTTTCCAACAGTAAATAAAGTGTCGTTGTTTTTTTCTCCTATTGAAAGTGTTTAAGGCTGTGATTTCCAGCCTGGGTGGCGCTAGAGAACTCAGAGGAGCAAAGGCTTGCTGTTTCACAACAAAAATGTATCACACTAATTCAATATTAAATATTACTTTCACACATTTAACTGATTTCAACCCAAATGTTTTCATGGAGTAATAATTATTTTCAATAATACATACACCTTCTTGGTTTTAGGAACTTTTTAAAAAAGCATTTTTATAAACAGCATTTCTTAGGGGCATAAATCAGGATTTACCCTGAGACTAACAAACAGATGCAACGTCCTAAATCAAACATTATTCATAAACTGGAGAAAAAAGATTGAAAATGTTATATTGGCAGCAACAGGGCGTGCCTGGTGGATAAGAGGATTCATTTAACGAGTGTGTTTCTGCATCAATTACTAGTGGAAAACTCCCTCCACATCCTTGTTTTATTGCCATTTTTACACAGTATGTATATAAGAGTACATGTTGTACTGAGGACATTCAAACCATGAACTGCTTTTAGGTTAATGAGGCCAAATGAACAGATTTCAGGTAATTTTATCACCCAGTACTATATTCACAACAGATCATTTACCTCATTATGGTTTGGAGGATTAAAATATCTGGAAGATTTTGGGGATCAAATAATATAAATTAGCAATAAGTGGTTTTTGTCAGTGGTAAAAATTGTGAACCGCTGCTTTAAATGGTTATTACTGATTTCTATGAAAATGTTTATTTACTGAATAGTAATAATTGACTGACGTGATGATATTTTATATTTTTGTGTGATGGATTTGTTGATATTTAAGTTATTTGGCTGTTATGTATTCTGTTGTGTAACATAATGAGGAGGGCGTTGGTGATTGTGAATATAAACTCATGTTCAGGAGTTACATTGCTTCAGTAGCGTCACATTTTTTCTTGGACAATATTTCAATCATTTTGCAGCCAAGTAATTCATGATTTTAATGTTTAATTGTCTCCACTGCATCTGCACCAGTTGCAGTGGCTTGTGTGAATTAAAATGCTCCCAAAATACAGAAAAGTAAAAGAACAGAAATGTTTGATATTTGACTGACTTTTGCATGTTTTCATGCTGATCTCTCTTTCATTTCTCTGCTTATTTTTTCTGACGTTGATCTTTATACATTTTTGTCTTCTTCTTGTTTCCCACACATTTTGTCCATATTTGAAACCAATGCCTTTCTTTCTACTGCTTTCTTTAATCTTTTATGTCCTTCATGTTTTCTGTCCTACGTTCGTTCACCTAATCTTCTCATCCTCATCACACTTTCTCTACTTTTCTCACCCTTTTCTCCAATATTGTTGATCCCGTGCTCCTCCTGTCCCGCTCCGATCCCTCGTTCTGCAGCTGTGCAGGAGGAGCGGCAGAGAAACAAGGAGCGCGAAGGTGAGGTGGAGTCGACCAGCGCAGTGAACGAGGAGATGCCGGTGGAGAAGATTTTGGAAGCTGAGATGGCTGTCGAGCAAAAGACGGAGCTTCATGCAGATGGAAGTTCAGGCGGAAGCTCTGTGAGTAACTACCATACTAGAAATTAAATCCTGAATTAATTAGAAAGTTTAAAGATATTTAAAAATGATTAATTTCTTATTCTTCTTCAAATCTAATTAAATATTCCTAGGAGAATGTTCCTAGGAGTCTGAAAATAAATCGGCTCTTAATTCTCAATTCAGCCCAACGATCCGGTTACCAACATCTGTCAGGCAGCAGACAAGCAGCTCTTCACTCTGGTGGAGTGGGCCAAGAGGATCCCTCACTTCTCTGAGCTTCCTCTGGATGACCAGGTCATCTTGCTCCGCGCAGGTTAGTCTTGGTCGCAACTATAGTGTCAAAACTTGATATTATTATCTGTAGCTTAAACCTGTATCCTGGGCTTAAAATAGAACAAACTGGTTGAAATGTGAAATGTGCTGATATACATGGCCATGCCAAACACATTCATTAATATTTCTGTAAATGCATCAGAATCAGCAAAAAGGCTGTTTCCCATCTGTTGCCCTTGGACAATGAGGCCTCTGTGATCCTAGAAACAAACAAAGGTCATACAAAAGACGGTTAAAAATTACACAACTACACACATTTTGTCAATACAAAATATAATCAATGCAAACAACAAGTATAAAACAAAAGAAGCTCCAACACAATCATTATAAAAAGTATAAGGAATAATTACAGCTCATGTAATCATTCATCCAGAGGCAAAACACAAGTGGTACTGGTGGGATTTGGAGAAGGTACTTACTATTCAAAATGTTGACAAATCTGATGTGTTATGAACCCATTATTATTATTATTATTATTATTATTATTATTATTATTATTATTATTATTATTATTATTATTATTATT